>JAFIDM010089035.1:18237-34034 GCA_023159025.1 Thereuonema tuberculata
AAAATATGATCTATATTTGTTTTCGTATTTCCATGAATTGTACAGTTTCTTGTTGTTCCGTAAAGACGATTTTTGAAACCATTATTGCACATAAGTTTTACGTATTTCTGTACTACATTGTTTTTATTCATTTTGAAAATATCTATATTTACGTCGCCAATCAGTATAGTTGGACAGTTGTTTAATATATTTTCATTTTTTATGAATAGATTCTCTATTTTAGTAACATTTTAGTAATTTGTAATTTAGCACTCTGCTTAAGGAATGACAGATAGAATAACGTTTTGTAATATATGTTTTTATATATTATAATAATGAAAGCCAGGTACCGTCGCTTCGCTCCGGAACCCTTGCATATATAGCATTCAAAAAACAAACTCGGATGTATTGCGGGTCGGCGTCACACACCGAAAATTAAAATTTTTTGCATGTATCCTGCAAAACTGAAGCGTTTGTGAATAAGTGATATATCGTTCGATAGAACCTTCAAATGCCAACATTTTCTCAATATAATGTTCTCTTCCATCTTTTATACTTTTCGTTTAAATTGAGAAAAAGTCAAAATTTGATCCTTTAAAAGACGCCATCTTGGAAACAAAAAACCTTTTTCGAAATATTTTTGTAGCATTTTGTTTTTCTTAAAAAGATCTACATTTTATCCATTTACATGACCACTCTATCTCTTATTGTTTGGTCAGAAAATTGGAAAAGCGTTAAGTCTAATGACAGACAAAATAACGCTTTTATAATATTTAATAACAATTTATAATCACTTACGAACACTTTGTCACATTTTAGAAAAAAAAAATGGAATGGATTTTTTTTGTTTCCTTCCGGTAGACCAATGTAACAATGACGTTTTATCAGAATTTTTCATTGTTGAGTTAAATTAAGAGAGGAAGCGTAAAATTTAATGTTATTGTTTTCATCTATCAATGGTCCACAGAAATCTGGAAGATGGGAATCGTAAAGGAAGGGTAGGAAACTCTGGTAGTGAAGTACTTTGGCTGTAGTCACGAATAACATGTGATTTTCTACTTGCTTTTACTTATCAGAAATATTTCTTAATTGTAAGCTATTGTCTTTAAAAATTGTTATGGGTTGAGCAGAGCAGCAACTGTTCATCCTATGCATTGCTTCCCAAATCTTGAAGTTTATTTGATTGATGTGTAGAAGTTGCAAGTGTATTTGACTGCCCTGTGGTTTAGGCGCTAGGCTGCCGACTTGAAGAGATCTGGCCTACAATAGAATATCGTTTTACCGGAGTGCCAAGAGTTCTTCTGTGCATTTCGTATTTCTTGGTCGGCAAGAAATTTTTCGTCACTACCTCCCCGAGCCGGGAGTTAGTAATTTGCGTGCCTGCTGCCTTCCTTGGATGTGGTAGCAGTTTCTCAGGCTCTCTCAGTTTCTCAGGTCCGGAATCGAACCTTGATTCCCCGCTACCCGTCACTACAATGGTAGGCCCATAACCTACCGTCGACAGTTGATAAGGGCAGACATTTGAAAGATGCGTCGCCGGTTGAGCAACGCCGCGAGTTTTTCTAAATGTTAAAGGACGTGAATTTTGACGAAAAAAAAATAAGTATAATTATCTTATTAACATTATGAATAATGATCCATGGATTTGTTGTTATTATTGAAATATGATAGAAATAGTTCTTTGGCAGCTGTCCGTGGTTGATTTTAAAAGAGATTTAAAAAAGGTGTGCATTTCAAATAAAAAAAATTAAAACATTCTTACTCCTCTTCCGTCAACACGCTGTTTATTGGTCACAGTTCAACAAAGATAAAGGAGAAAGTTCTAGCAGACACACAAAATGGTAAGTAAGTGGTGCATAATTTCTTCTTTTTAGTTGAAATTGGAATTCCTTAACTTTTTTAATCAAAATAAGTCATAGAACGTTTTAATACTGAAAAGTTTAATGTGGACAGTAATTACAGAAGAATAATTGTGATACCTTCCACATCATTCTTATATAAATTCTCTGACATGAAACTTAATTCCAGTATCTAATTATTAGTTTATATATCTTCGGTTTCCCGTTAGCAACAAAGGCTAGTATGGGAAATACTAACTATGTATTTCGTCATTAAGGATTAAAATTTTAAGGACATATTTGGATAGGTTTTTCATCCAAGTACTATACTTTTCAGATTACAGAAATTCTCTAATTCAAGTGCTTTTTTATATATCGGGCAATGTTGCATATTTTTGAGTGAAATTTTGCAAACTACTTTAAAACATTATATTCGACAGCTGTATCACAACTAATTAAAATGGAACTAGCCAAAACGAAAATCTGGACCTTAGAAATGTTCACATCTTATTCTTCTTCTTGTTACCATTTGTTCGGCCGGCCTGCAGCCATAACTATAGAAACCTAGAACTATGAATTATATATCTAGAACAATGCCACCTAGAATTATAGTTGATATGTTATTTGATTCGTCTTGTTGTTATGGTATGCCCTCCTCATGTGCATTTTTTTTTTATATCTATAGTCTACTGTTTTTCTAGATATTTCCAAAAATGTGGTTCTAGGAACGCCTACAAGCTTAAGTATAGGACATAGAAATAAAAACTAAAAATCAGCACTAATAATAATAGTGGTTAGATTAAAACATATTAGAAACAACATTTAATAAAAATAATTCAAAAATCATTTCGACAGTACTTTACTTAAAAAAAAAATTATGGGATTTGAAGCCGGGGTATCTAAGCAGCAGTCGGCGACTCTAACCACTAAGCCAGAAGACCTACCATAAGTTTTATTTATTTTAGGGGTCAGTTATAAAAAAAAAATCATACATATAATCAAATATGCTGTTAGTATTAATATTTAGATACGTATATGCTAGAATTACTAGTTCTATACTATACTTTAAACTGATGTTCTAATGTAGCTATATTATTCTGGAATAGGCCTATATTCCAAAATACTTCTCTACCCAATTGAAGGTAATTATTATTTTGATTCAGGATGGTTATGAACCAAATGATTCAAGTTCCTTCCTTTTTTCTAATTTTATGTAGCCTACAACCCAAAAGTAAAATTTTATTTAAGGGCATTTCAGTGTTTAAACTCTTAAACACTGAAACGAATTTTTTACCTCACCAAATCCTTTTGGACATTGATTGAAACTAAGTTTGAACATATCTGGTAATAAGTGAGTGGAAATTATCTTCATCAGTAAAAAGGAATGTGAAGGGCCACCGTTACGATGCATCTTTCACGGGTGCGGCACCACACAACGTAATCAATACCGGAGAGCCCTTAAACTCCTCAATAGTAATACTCTTCCAATCCTCTGATAAACTTCTGTTACAATCGTACATTTATCAAGTGTCCTCTTTAAACTATCAACCACGTTTGCAAATTCAAGTCTTCCTTTCCTGATACTCTCTGCCATCACAGGCTTTTTTCAATTAATAAGATAATTGTAGTTATTTTTTTCCATTGTTTTTTCCAATCATAACCCGCCTGCCATTACATCATAACTTTAATGGAATGCCATTTGCACTTCAGCGTAGAAAAAGTACCAAAGAAAGACTAGAATTTTTTTCATCAAAATTCACGTCCTATAACATTTAAAAAAACTCGCGGCATTGCTCAACCGGCGACACATCTTTCAAATGTCTGCCTTATCAACTGTCGACGGTAGGTTATGGGCCTACCATGGTAGTAATGGGTAACGGGAATCAGGGTTCGATTCCGGTGAGGGAGCCTGAGAAACGGCTACCACATCCAAGGAAGGCAGCAGGCATGCAAATAACCAACTCCCGGCACGGGAAGGTAGTGACGAAAAATTTCTTGCAGATCAAGAAATACGAAATGCACAGAAGAACTCTTGGCACTCCGGTAAAACGATATTCTATAAAAGGCTAGATCTCTTCAAGTCGGCAGCCTAGCGCCTAAACCACAGTGCTGTCAAATACACTTGCAACTTCTACACATCAATCAAATAAACTTAAAGATTTGAGAAGCAATGCATAGGATGAACAGTTGCTGCTCTGCTCAACCCATAACAATTTTTGAAGACAATAGCTCTCAATTAAGAAATATTTCTGATAAGTTAAAGCACGTAGAAAATCACTTAGTCGTGACTACAGCCAAAGTACTCCACCACCAGAGTTTCCTACCCTTCCTTTACGATACCCATCTTCCAGATTTCTGTGGACCAATGATAGATGACAACAATAACAATAACAATAATTTTACGCTTCCTCTCTTAATTTAACTCAACAATGAAAAATTCTGATTAAAAGTCATTGTTACATTGGTCTACCGGAAGAAAACAAAAAAAATCCATTCCTTTTTTTTTTCTTCTAAAATGTGCCAAAGTGTTCATAAGTGATTATAAATTGTTAAAAAGATTTAATTACGACCAATGGTAATTGCCGCCTTAATTTTTTTTTTACACTTATTTTTAAAATTTACTTCATTCCACTCACAAATTAACAAGCTTTCTGGGAAGAACCATAATGTTTTTGGTGAGTCAGCAGATCGCCAAAGTAAATAAATGAATTTATAATCGAAAAAAGCCTGTGATGGCGGAGAGTATGAGAAAAGTAAGACCTGAATTTTAAAACATGGTTGATAGTTTAAAGAGATCACTTAAAAAATGTACGATGTTATCAGCAGTATATAAGAGGATTGAAAGGCTATTACTATCGAGGAGTGTAAGGGCTCTCCGGTGTTGATTGACGCGGGTATCAAAGTCGCATCGGAACATGGGCCCTTCACATTCCTTTTTATTGATGAAGTTAATTTCCACTAACTTATTAGAAGATACGTTCAAACTTAGTTTTAATCTATGTCCAAAAGGATTTAGTTAAATAAAAAATTCGTATTTCCAAAAAGTGACAACTAGTGTGACTAAAAAGGAGAACTGTGATTCAGTGAATTAAGAGTTTAAACCCTAAAATGCCCACGAATAAAGTTTTACTTTTGGGTTGTACATAAAATTACAAAAAAGCAAGGAACTTGAATCATATAGTGCGCTTATAAACATCCTGAATAAACCTTCTTTTGGGTAGAGAGGTCTCTAAACTCAATTGGCTATTTTTCGAATTTGTTCCTGGCAAAAGGTAACTTATCATTGGAGATTTGTGGACTAGCTTGTGGACTAACTTCTATTTGTTATAAGTAACGAATATTCAATTAAAAAATTGAAAATGAATAGGGCACTCCGTAACAGTGAGACGAATCAAACGGCGTATCAACTATAATTCTAGGTTCCATTTTTTAGGTATATTATTCATAGTTCTAGGTTTCTATAGTTTTGGCGGTAGGGCCGGACGAGTAAATGGTAACAAGAATACGAACAAGATGTGAACATTTATAAGATCCAGATTTTCGTACTGCACTAGGATTATTACATTTCTCCGAACAATGATTAACAGCATATGTTATATCTGACTGGTTCCATTCGACAGATAGTTTAAACTTTATATAATCCTACGATAATGCCTTTTCTCTTTTCTATCAAGCAATCTATCATCAGATTCATCTTTTCCTTCAACATGGAGAACTAACATATTTACTCATATTCATCCCATTCTTTGTTAGTAATTCATTAATGAATCTCTATCATAATCATAGTTGAATTTCATGCCTAAATTTTCATTTATAGCACCCAAGTCTTTAATAACGAATAATTTATTCAGTTCCTTCTTGATGTCATCTGTCTTTGAATTATCTTTACCAGCTATCAGTATGTTATCCAAATAGAATATGTATTTATTCTTCCCACTATGGTTATAAAATAGACAAGGTTCACTCATTAGGTTCTTATATCCAGCTTCACATGAATTTGCGCTAGGCTGTCGAGATCAACTAGGAGATCTGGTCTACAATAGAATATCGTTTTGCCGGAGTGCATGAGTTTTTCTGTAAATTTCGTATTTCTGGGTCTTTGGCTGGATTCATTGAGCAATGCCACGAGTGTTTTTTAAAGTTACAAGACGTGAATTTTGACGAAAAATACTTTTTTGGTACTTTTTCTTTGCTGAAGTGCAAGTAGCATTCCATTAAAGTTGTGATGTAATGGCACGCGTGATATGATCAAAAAAATGGAAAAAATATATTCAATTTATATTAACATTATCAATAAGGATCCATGGATTGCTTATTGATATTTGTGGTTGATTTAAAAATCTGTGGTTGATTTTAAAAGGGATTTATAATAGGGGTGTATTCTGAATAACATAAATCCAAACAATCGTACTCCTCTTCTGTCAATACGCTGTTTATTGGTCACAGGAGAAAGTTCTAGCAGACATATACAGAATGGTAAGTAAGTGTGTATAATTTTTTCTTTTTAGTTGAAATTGGAATTTCTTAACAGTTTTAATAAAAATAAGTCTTATAATATTTTGATATTGAAAAGGTTAATGTGGACTTAGCAGTAATTACAGAAGCATAATTGTGGTATCTTCGACATCATTTTTATAAAAATTCTCGAACATGAAATTTAATTCTAGTATCTAATTAGTAGTTTGTAATAGCCTGTATTTATACATCTTCGGTGCCCCTGTAGCAAAAATTTCACCTATGTATTTCTTAATTAAGGATTTTATTAAATTTTAAGGAAATATTTGGATAGGTTTTTAATCCAAGTAAATATAGTTTTCAGATTGCTAACATTTTCTGATTCAAAAGTCTTTTTGCCATATTTATTTGCTAAAATTTGGTAGCTGATATCTCGGGCACTGTTGAATATCTTTGAGTGAAATTTTTCAAAATACTTCAAAACATAATATATTTTGTATTATAACTATCACAACTGTATTATAACTTATAACTAAGTGCAAGTACCATTCCATTAAAGTTGCGATGTAATGGCACGCATGATTTGATCGGAAAAAAATTGGAAAAAAAAACTACAATTATCTTATTAATTAATGGAGGTGTTCTCTGATTAAAAAAAATTAAAACATTCTTACTCCTCTTCTGTCAAAACGCTGTTTATTGGTCAGAGGAGAAAGTTCTAGCAGACATATACAGAATGGTAAGTAAGTGATGCATAATTTTTTCTTTTTTGTTGGAATTGGAATTCTTTAATTTTAAGAAAAAGAAGTTTTAAGAAAAATAAGTCAGAACACTGTGATATTGAAAAGGTTAATGTGGACTTAGCAGTAATTACAGAAGAATAATTGTGGTATCTTCCACATCATTCATATATAAATTCTCTTACATGAAACTTAATTTCGGTATCTAATTAATTGTTTATAATAATCTATATTTATATATCTTCGGTGTCCCGTTGCGACGAAGCCTAGTATGGGAAATACCACCTACGTATTTCTTAATTAAGGATTTTACTAAATTTTATGGAATATTTGAATAGGTTTTTAAAAAAAGTAAATATACTTTTCAGATTACTGAAATTCTCTTATTGAAGTGACTTTTTGCTAAGTAAAAGCAAACTTCAAAACTTAATATTCAACATCTGTATCATAACTTATTAAAATCGGACGGGCCAAAACGAAAATCTGGACCTTAGAAATATTCACATCTTGTTCTTATTCTTGTTGCCATTTACTCCTCCGGCCCTACAGCCAAAACTATAGAAACTTAGAACTATGAATTATATACTCACAACAATGGCACCAAGAATTATAGTTCATTCGCCTTTTGATTCGTCTCGTTGTTATGAGGTCTCTACTCATGTTCATTTTTTAAAATTGAATATTAGTTAGTTAAAATAGAACCAAATTTTCGAAATAAAGTTCATTAACCAGAACCTAACCCTAAAATGACAAACTAAACGGAAATTCGTTAGTTAATTCTATTTTCATTAAACTGTCCTAGCCCAAAAATCTCCAATGATAAGTTATCTTTTCCCAGGAACAAATTCGAAAGAGAGCCAATTGTGTTTAGAGACCTCTCTACCCAATAGAAGGTATTTATTCTGTTGATTCAGAATCTGTATAAGGGGCCTTATATGATTCAAATTCCTTGCTTTTTTCTAATTTTATGTAGCTTACAACCCAAAAGTTAAACTTTATTGGTGGGCATTTTAGGGTTTTAACTTTTAATATACTTGTCCTTTTTTGTAACACTAGCTATGACTTTTTGTAAATATGAATTTTTTATTTAACGAAATCCTTTTGGACATTGATTAAAACTAAGTTTGAACGTATCTCCTAATAAGTGAGTGGAAATTACCATCTTTATAAAAAGAAATGTGAAGGGCCCCCGTTCCGATGTGATCAACACCGGAGAGCTCTTACACTCCTCGATAGTAATAGCCTTTGAATCCTCTTATATATTTCTGATAACGTCGTACATTTTTTAAGTGATCTCTTTAAACTATAAACCACGTTTTAAAATTCAGGTCTTATTTTCTCATACTCTCTGCCATCACAGGCTTTTTTCAATTATAAATAAATTTATTTACTTATGGCGATCTGCTGAATCACCAAAAACATTAGTTCTTCCCAGAAAACCTTTTAATTTGTGAGTGGAAAGAAATGTAAAAAATTAAAAAAGCAATTATCGTTGGTCATAATTAAATCCTTTTAAAAATTTAAAGTCACTTACGAACACTTTGGGACAGTTTAGAAAAAAAAAATGAATGGATCTTTCTTGTTTTCTTCCGGTAGATCAATGCAACAATTACTTTTAATCAGAATTTTTCATTGTTGAGTTAATTTAAGAAAAGAAGCGTAAACTTTAATGTTATTGTTGTCATCTATCAATGGTCCACACAAATCTGGAAGACGTGGGAAAGGTAGGAAACTCTGGTAGTGGAGTACCTTGGCTGTAGTCAAGACTAAGTGGTTTTCTATGCGCTTTAACTTATCAGAAATATTTCTTAATTGAGAGCTATTGTCTTCAAAAATTGTTATGGGTTGAGCAGAGCAGCAACTGTTCATCCTATTCATTACTTCCCAAATCTTGAATTTTATTTGATTGATGTGTAGAAGTTGCAAGTGTATTTGACAGCCCTGTAGTTTAGGCGCTAGGCTCCCGACTTGAGGAGATCTGGCCTAGAATAGAATATCGTTTTATCGTTTTAGAATATCGAATATCTATAGGAGTGCATAGAGTTTTTCTGCGCATTTCGTATTTCTGGGTCTTTTACTGGATTCGTTGATCAATGCCGCGAGTTTTTTTAAATGTTACAGGACGTGAATTTTCATGAAAAATACTCCACGCTTTCTTTCGTACTTTTTTTGGTACTTTTTCTTTGCTGAAGTGCAAGTACCATTCCATTAAAGTTGTGATGTAATGGCACGCATGATATGATCGGAAAAAAAATGGAAAAAAACCCTACAATTATCTTATTAATAAATAGAAGAGTTCTCTGATTAAAAAAAATTAAAACATTCTTACTCCTCTTCTGTCAACACGCTGTTTATTTGTCACAGTAGAAAGTTCTAGCAGACACAAACAGAATGGTAAGTAAGTGATGCATAATTTCTTTTTTTAGTTGGAATTGGAATTCTTCAACAGTTTTAAGAAAAATAAGTCAGAACACTGTGATATTGAAAAGGTTAATATGGACTTAGCAGTAATTACAGAAGAATAATTCTGATATCCTCCACATCATTCATATATAAATTCTCTTACATGAAACTTAATTCCGGTATCTAATTAGTTGTTTATAATAATCTGTATTTATATATCTTCGGTGTCCCGTTGCGACGAAGGCTAGTATGGGAAATACCACCTACGTATTTCTTAATTAAGGATTTTACTAAAATTTATGGAATATTTGAATAGGTTTTTAATCCCAGTAAATATAATTTTCAGATTACTGTAATTCTCTGATTCAAGTGCCTTTTTGCTAAGTAAAAGCAAACTTCAAAACATAATATTCAAAAACTGTATCATAACTTACTAAAATCGGACGGGCCAAAACGAAAATGTGAACCTTAGAAATGTTCACATCTTGTTCTTATTCTTGTTGCCATTTACTCCTCCGGCCCTACAGCCAAAACTATAGAAACCTAGAACTATGAATTATATATCTAGAACAATGGCACCTAGAATTATAGTTGATACGGCTTTTGATTCGTCTCGTTGTTATGGAGTACCCTACTCATGTGCATTTTTTATATCTTTACTGCTTTCCTAGATATTCTCGAAAATGTGGTACCAGGAATGCATACATGCTAAAGTATAGTACTAATTTTTAGTTTTTATTTGTAGTAATAATAGTTGGTAAATTAAAACATATTAGAAATAACATTTAATGAGAAAATAGCAAAAAATGATTGGCTATATTAATTTATTTAAAAGAAAAATTAGGGGAATTTCAAACAGGGATATCTCAGCAGCAGTCGGCGACTCTCACCACTAAGTCAGAAGACTTACCATAAGTAAGCGGTTCACAAAGTAATATTTATTTTAGATTAGTTATAAATAAAAAAATGATACCATATTATCAAATATACCAGAGGTCGGCAACCCACGGCCCGCGTGCCGCTTGCGGCCTATGAAGCGTCTTGGTGCGGCCCGCCAGGCGTGTTGGAAGATTTTTTTTTTTTGTTTTTTGTTGTTGTTTAAATAAGATTTTCCTTTTTTTTCTTTCTTTTTTTTTTTTGGTTGTTAAATTAGGATTTTCCTTTTTTTTTGGTTGTTGAACTAGGATTTTCCTTTTTTTTTTTGGTTGTAGAACTGTGATTTTCCTTTTTTTTTTTTTTGGTTGTTCAATTAAGATTTTCCGTTTTGGCCCAAGTGCGGCCCTCAGTAATCCCCACATAACATATTTGGCCCTTTTACAACAAAAGGTTGCCGACCACTGAAACTATTAGTGTTAATATTTAGATATGTAAACGCTAGAATGACTATTGCTTTACACTGAAAACACTATTTTACACTACTGCTTCTGAAATATTTCTACATTCAAAATAAGTCCAGTACTTTAAATAAAAAGTGACAGAAATTGAAAGTAATAAAAATAATAATATTTGTTAGTTTGTCAAAACCCAAAAAAAATGTCAACCAATTAGTATTTAGAAAAAACGTCACAGATAGTGTGACATAAAAAGGAAAATTATGATTCAAGTTCATTGTAAGTTTAAAACCCTAAAATGCCAACGGACAAAGTTTTAATTTTCTGTTGTAGCTAAAGAAAATTGGGATAAAGAATTTATCTTAACTTTAATCCTATAGTGCGCATATTTGATAAAGAAGGGTCAGAAAACTGAGGTATATGCGCTTTCAGTCTGTTTTGTCAAATAAATTGAATGAATAACACAAAATCACACAGAACCTTCATAGAAGTTGCCAAAATACGTTTATCATAAACATAAAAAGTAAAATCTTTTTTACTAATTTTTATCTGAAATATATATTTTTAAAATTAAAAATATTTGCGCTTTCTATTAAACGTGTATACCAAGAGTTTAGTTTAAGAACCAACTTTTCGATAATAACTTCATTATACAGAACCTATCCCTAAATGCACAAAGTAAACGGAAATTAGTTAGATCATCGTAGAAACATCATCGTAGAAACAGACGCGCAAGCACTTGGCACCAACAGAAAATCACAGCGATTTGCATCTATCAATTGTTGAAAAGGTACGTTTACGATTGACTCACTAAAATGTTTCTAGTAGTTTATATTAGCAACAGGGGTTGTATTTATCATTGGTTTGCTTCTTAATTAAGCTCAAACATATTATAAACCTTCTCATTTCATCCTATGTAAAAGTGTTGAGGTTAACATCTCATCGTAGTAAACAAAATGGCTGAAACGCAGCAGTGCTCCCGCGGTTTATATGAGCACGGGTGCTCATAATACCCTAATAGGCTCCAGCCTCTTCATGTATCAGTTTTCAAGTGCATTAGTAGCTTCTACGACCAAGCCGTGTCAACTTGGCTGAATCAACATCCCGGTAGAATTGTTACGGAAAAAGAAATTACTGAACTATTTGCCATTGCTTATGGAAAAGGTGCTACAATTCTGAATCACAGTCGGGTTTCAAGAAGACCGGCATAAATCCCTTCAATCCTCATGTATTTTCAGAAGAGGATTTCATTGGCGCAGAGCTCACAGCTGATCCAAAACGCAACAATAGCACAACTCTAGCTCTTCACACAACCAGCTCCTCTGGAAATTCTGTACAGCCATCATCCCTGGAAAATTCCAATGAAAGGAACAGCTCTCTTGTCTCACCACCAACACCAGGGTCATCTTCACCCCAACCAGGAACATCTACACAGAAACGTTCAACTCCAGAAAGCTCCCCAACATTCCGAAACTTGATTCCTATTCCAGCCAAAGGTTCAAGGAAGCCTTCCACAAGAAAAGTGGCTCATTCTACAGTGCATCACTGACACTACACCCAAATATACAATAGAGAATGCCAAGAAGCAGCAACCAGAAAAAAGAGCAAGAGAGTCTTTAAAGTCAAGTGCTAAGAAATCAAGAAATATTGAAGACCCAGAGTGTATTTTCTGTGGGAATGTTTTTTCAATGACAGGCGGTGACTCTGTGCAATGCCAAAAATGCCAAAAATGGGCTCACGTAGGGTGCAGTGATGTCGGTAAACGACAGAAATGTTACATTTGTAACTTTTTTTCAAAGTAGAATACGAAGGACAAAATGAATTCCACCAGCATTGCTTTCTACTATAATACATGCTGTATATATATATTATATATATTGTATTCTATTATTTTTCATTATGGAAACCTTTCTAGATACCATTTCTATCTGAAATTAAAGTGTGTCGTTGTGCATTACAAGTATTTTTAATATTGTAAGAGGGTGCTCATATTACCTCTTGGGTATGCTTATATTTCCCCCTCATGCTTTTAATATTAGCACTTAGAGGATCTTCATTAATTATTTTTCTAGACCAAAATTATTAAGCTTTCATTGATATGTATTTTATTTTGCAGTTATAAAGGAATGAAAAGTTGAATAAAATAATACTGATGTTTGTTAATCACATGGTTGAATGTAGGATAGCAAATTTCCTTAAGGTGGTCATAAACGCCAGACTTTCCCTACTATTTACAAAAACGTCACAGATGGTGTGACCTAAAAAGGAAAATTATGATTCAAGTTCATTATAAGTTTAAAACCCTAAAATGCCCAAGAATAAAGTTTTAATTTTCGGTTGTAGCTAAAGAAAATTGGGAAAAAGAATTAACTTGAATTAACTACAGTGCGTAAGAACCAACTTTTCGATAATAACTTCATTAAGCAGAACCTACACCTAAATGCACAAACTAAACGGAAATTCGTTAGTTTAAATCTATTTTCATTAAACTGTGCTAGTCAACAAATCTCCAATGATAAGTTACCTTTTCCCAGGAACAAATTCGAAAGATTGCCAATTGCATATAGAGACCTCTCTACCCAATAGAAGGTATTTATTCTGTTGATTCAGGTTGTTTATGAGAGCCTTATATGATTCAAGTTCCTTGCTTTTTTCTAATTTTATGTAGCCTACAACCCAAAAGTAAAACTTTATTTGTGGGCATTTAAGGGTTTAAACTCTTTATACACTTGAATCACAATTATCCTTTTTTATCACTCTAGCTGTGATTTTTTATAAACACGATTTTCTTATTTAACCAAAATTTATTTAGACCAAAACTAAGTTTGAACGTATCTGCTAATAAGTGAGTGGAAATTAACTTCATCAATAAAAAGGAATGTGAAGAGCCCTAATTCCGATGCATCTCTGACATGTGCGGATCCATCCCACGTCATCAACACCGGAGAGCCCCTACACTCCTCGATAGTAATATTCTTTCAATCCTCTTATATACTTCTGATAACATCGTATATTTTTTAAGTGACCTCTTTACACTATCAACCACGGTTTAAAATTCAGGTCTTACTTTTCTCATATTCTCTGCCATCACAGGCTTTTTTCAATTATAAATTCATTTATTTACTTCTGGCGATCTGCTGAATCACCAAAAACATTAGGGTTCTTCTCAGAAAGCTTGTTAATTTGTGAGTGGAATGATGTAAAATTTTGAAAATAACTTTTAAAAAAAATTTTAAAAATTTACCAAATGGTTATAATTAAGTCTTTTTAACAATTTATAATCACTTACGACCAATTTGGCCCATGTTAGAAAAAAAAAATGGAATGGATCTTTTTGATTACTTCCGATAGACCAATGTAACAATGACTTTTAATCATCATTGATGAGTTAATTTAAGAGAGGAAGCGTAAAATTTAATGTTATTGTTGTCATCTACCAATAGTCGACATAAATCTGGAAGATGGGAATCGTAAAGGAAGGGTAGGAAACTCTGCTAGTGAAGTACCTTGCCTGCATTTACAACTAAGTGATTTTTCTATGTTTTTTAGTTTATCAGAAATATTTCTTCTTTGAAAACTATTATAAAACTATAATTCAAAAATTATTATGGATTGAGCAGAACAGCAACTGTTCCTCTGCATTGCGTCCCAAAATCTTGAAAATTATTTGATTGATATGTAGTAGTTGCAAGTGTATCTGATAGCCCTGTGGTTTAGGCGATTGGAAGCCAACTTCCGAAGATCTAGACTACAATAGAAATATCGTTTTACCGGAGTGCAAAACTTTTCCAGTGCATTTCGCATGTCTTGGTCTTTTGCTAGTTTCGTTAAACAATGCCGCAAGTTTTTTTAAATTTACATGACGTGAATTTCGACGAAATAAATTTCACACTTTCTTTGGAACTACTTTGATACTTTTTCTGTGTTGAAGTGCAAGTAGCATTCCATTAAAGTTGTGATGGAATGGCCCGCGAGATATGATTAAAAAAATGGAAAAGAACTACAATTATCTTATTAATATTATGAATAATGATCCATGGATTACTTATTAATATTGAAATGTGTTACTTAGAGAAAGAATGATGCTTCAGATCTAAATAGTCACCCTTTTATTAGTTCTTCGGCAGTTGTCTGGTTGATTTTAAAAGGGATTTATAATAGGGTGTACTCTGAATAAAAAAAAATTAAAACAATCTTACTCCTCCTCTGTCAACATGCTGTTTATTGCTCACAGGATAAAGTTCTAGCAGACACATACAGAATGTTAAGTAGGTGTGCATAATTTCTTCTTTAAAGTTGAAATTGGAATTCTTTAACAGTTTCAATAAAATAACTCAGAACATTTTGATATAGAAAAGGTTAATGTGGACTTATCAGTAATTATTGAAGAATAATTGTGGTATCCTCCAATTCAGTGACATGAAACTTAAGTCCAGTATCTAATTAGTAGTTTATAGTATGCTATGTTTATATATCTTCGGTGTCCCGTTAGCAACGAAGGCTAGTATGGGAAAAACCATCTACGTATTTCTTAATTAGGTATTTTACTAAATTTAGTGCCCTTCATATGTTCATTTTTTTTATATCTTTACTGCTTTCCTAGATATTCCCTAAAATATTTTACCAGAACTGCTTACAAGCGTAATTTTTAGTTTTTATGTCTAATAATAATAGTGGTTATATTAAAACATATTAAAAATAACATTTAATACGAAAATAAACAAAAATGATTTCTGTAGTAATTTATTTAAAAGAAAAATTAGGGGATTTGAAACAGCGATATCTTAGCAGCAGTCGGCGACTCTAACCACTAAGCTAAAAGACCTACCGTAATTAAGCGGTTTACTAAATTATATTTTTTTATATAAGTTATAAAATAAAAAAAATATCATACTATATTATTAATATTTGTTAGTGTTAATATTTGGATACGTATATGCTAGAATTACTAGTGCTTTATACTGATGTTGAAACGTGGCTAGATTATTCTGGAATTGGCCTATATTCAAAAATAAGTACAGTGTTACCTCCTTTAACGGACACCCTGAATA
>JAFIDM010089036.1:5930-34027 GCA_023159025.1 Thereuonema tuberculata
CCTGTCGCGGATGTTTCATTGTAAAAATTATTTCTATTTTCCATTCTCTCAGAAAATTGCGCCGGACAGACAGACAGAAAGACAGACAGACAGACAGAGAAATAAAAGATTTTAGTAATATAGATTGTCACTTTTCAGTGACGTTTGAGTTACAAATATTGATGGTTTTTGAGCTGCAAATAGTGATTTTTTCGATATTCCACCTCAAAAAAAGAGTGCTTCTTTCTTTCTTGACTCAGTTGTCTTTACTCCAACATCTGCCGTGTACACGCACATATTTTTCAATATCACATAGAATTTGGTTAAGTAAGAAAATTTAAAATATTACAATGTTTCGGCAATTATCGTTCTAATTGTCAGTTTCGAATTACAAATAAACTTACTTTTGTGAAATAAATAAACAATGTTGAGATTCAAAAAAAAGATTGAATACATTCCTTATTGATGGGGGAAAGGAAAGGAGATATAAGTCAAAAAACCATATGAAGAGAGTTGTAGTCCCTATGGCCTAATGGATAAGGTATCTGACTTCGGATCAGAAAGTTGCAGGTTCGGTTCCTGTCGCGGATGTTTCATTGTAAAAATTATTTCTATTTTCCATTCTCTCAGAAAATTGCGCCAGACATACAGACAGACAGAGAAATAAAAGATTTTAGTAATATAGATTCTCTCAGAAAATTGCGCCGGACAGACAGACAGAGAAATAAAAGATTTTAGTAATATAGATTGTTACTTTTCAATCAAAGTCAGTTCAGTTTTGACAGATAAGTCAAAAAAGCAATACGAAGAGAGTTGTAGTTCCCATGGCCTATTGGGTAAGATGTCTGACTTCGGATCAGAAGGTTGCAGGTTCGATTCCTGTCGCGGATGTTTCATTGAAAAAATTCTTTCTATTTTTCATTCTCACAGAAAACTGCGCCGGACAGACAGACACACAGACAGACAGAGAAATAAAAGATTTTAGTAATATAGATTGTCACTTTTCAGTGGCGTTTGAGTAACAAATATTGATGGTGTTGGAGATACAAACAGTGATTTTTTCGGTATTCCACCTCAAAAAAAGAGTGCTTCTTTCTTTCTTGACTCTATTTTCTTTATTTCAACATCTGCCGTGTACACGCACTTTTTTTTCAATATCACACAGAATTTGGTTAAGTAAGAATATTTAAAATACTGCAACGTTTCGGCAATTATAGTTCTAATTGTCAGTTTCGAATTACAAATAAACTAACGGATGGGAAATAAATAAACAATCTTGAGATTCAAAAAAAAGGTTAATACATTCCTTATTGATGGGGAAAGGGAAAGGAGATATAAGTAAAAAAAAATATATGAAGAGAGTTGTAGTTCCTATGGCCTAATGGATAAGGCGTCTGACTTCAGATCAGAAGGTTGTAGGTTTGATTCCTGTCGCGGATGTTTCATCGTGAAAATTATTTCTATTTTCCATTCGCACAGAAAATTGCGCCGGACAGACACACAGACAGACAGACAGACAGAGAAAAAAAAGATTTTAGTAATATAGATTGTTACTTTTCAGTCAAAGTCAGTTCAGTTTTGACAGATAAGTCAAAAAAGCAATATGAAGAGAGTTGTAGTTCCCATGGCCTAATGGGTAAGATGTCTGACTTCGGATCAGAAGGTTGCAGGTTCGATTCCTGTCGCGGATGTTTCATTGAAAAAATTCTTTCTATTTTTCATTCTCACAGAAAACTGCGCCGGACACACAGACAGACAGAGAAATAAAAGATTTTAGTAATATAGATTAGGAGGTTTGAAAATAGCAAATAAAGCTATTTCAAAATCATTTGTAATATTACTTACAGTGCATGTTTAATTTTCATGGTTAATTGTATCGATATTCATTTCTTTTATAACATAAGTTTTTTCTTAGTAAACCAATAAACCACCATCGTTTTTGTTTTCTCTTACTTTATAAATCATATTAAAAGACATAAGTTGATAAGAGTTCTGGTTCTGCTGAATTTATATTAATGTAAACAAGTATTATAATATCAAACATTGTTAATGATGTTTTGTATATCCAGTTTTAGATAATCAAAATTTTTCCTTATACTTCTAAATTTAAAAATATATCAATATAAACTTTTATTTGATATTCTTTACTTGAAAGTCACGAGAATAACCAAAGATTACGTCAAAATTGTTATAAAGTGAGAAGAGAGCGATTCTAAATTATAAAATTAAAAACTAATAAATTTTTAAGGAAAAAGAGACAGAGGACGACCAAAAATAAGATGGAAAGACCAAAATCATCTTCAGAGCTAGGAAAAGACAATCATTGTCTATACCTAAGATGTTCAAGACAAGACAAAAATTAATAAACATAAGTATTTTGTTTTTCATTTCATTTTCAATTTCTTATAAAATATTTATACAGTGGAAACTCGATTAACCATCACTCGATTAACCGTCACTCTCTGATATCCGTCATCGATCACGAAACCTACTTCTCTGCAAAATACGGGACATTGCCGCGAAAAAAAGCTCGAGCCTCGCAGAAAAAGAAGATGATTGAATACAGCTTCAACATATAAACCGTATTATATATTAGGCCTACTGTTTTATGTTTCTATTATTATTAATAATAATAATAATATTATTTGTTTGGGGGATAAAAAAATTGGCAAAAATCGAAGACGTAATATATGGACGGCCCCATACGGTCTGTGACTATTTTTCCAACATGTGCTTCAAACACAATCCTCTTTACGTGAAATATATTCCCCTGAAATTTAGAACTAAAGGAAATATATTAACAATAGTCGTTAAATTGAGTCGACCGAACTATCGTTAAGTCCTATGGGTACCATCTTATGTTAGACTTAGTAAATTAGCAGAAAAAGACATCTTAACCCTAATTTTGGTTTTTCTTTAATATCTTTCGTTCAGCAACAAAATAATAGTAATTGAAGTTTAAAATCATCTTTTTCATAAAATACGAAAAAAATTTTTGAAGTTTGTATATATATTTTTTTATAAGTGAGTCTTATATGTTTATAAAAATATGACTAAAATGCAACCAACGTACGAAGGTAATCGAGTCAAGGCACGTGGGATGTGACAGCAGCAGTTGCCTCTACTACAGGATTCAAAGAAATAACATTGAAACAGTATTTCTTTTAAATTAGACAATTTGAATGTAAATTTCATTCTCAAATTCCTGTCGGAAACATTCCTCGACTTTGAAAGTAATTTCTCAAGCGCTGCTTTGCAGTATTTTGCATTCCGACATTTTGAGGGAAACTGTGAATAAAATCAGCTCCTGTGTTTTGAGGCGCGGCTGTTTCTTATTGGCTGAAAAATAGTTACGTCATGGCTATTGGGCGTGTATTCAATTGCCATCAATTGCACTGTAGATGTACGCTTAGCTATCCATCGCATAATGTGGACTGAGCATGCAGCGCTAAGAAGTCAATTTTGAGGATTGGAGGCTGGACCGGAGATCAAAATAATTGCGCTTAAATTTTGAATTCAATCACAAATAAACATAATACTACAATTTAACGAAATCAGTCCAACCATTCTAGCAAGAGACCAAAGGAAATGAATCTGTGTTTTATGTTGAACCTTAAATAACCATTAAACAAATTCTATGAAAATCCGTTCAGTGGTTGTAGGATGATGCACATACACACAGACAAACGAACAGTAAAACCAACAGACAAACTAAAAAAACAATGTTAAAATGGAATAGCAAAACTTCGCATACTCAGTCAAATAAACTAGACAAATGGCCTGTTTAAAACAATATTTAAATAGTTTTTTTTATTAATTTTTAAGAATCTTTTTCTTCATAAACTATCTCATTGTTCATTTGTGGATCTGCTATTCTGTGTAATTCCTGTTTTAAAACCAACAATTATTACTTTTTTTTTTAAATAATTTATTTAATTTTCAAGAATTTGTTACTCTTTTCTTCCGTTGTTTGTTTATCCTCGGGTACACAATCCTTTCCTAGCTATTTGCCCACCTAACCAACTCGAGACAAAGTGGTGTTTTAAAAATAGTAGATATTTCTGGAAACAATATTTGATTCAAACACAGTATCATTTCTGACAAGATTCATAAATAAAAAGAAGAAATTAATTGAGCTCTAACCCCATTGTAGTATTTCCCATGTAACACCGAATGTTGGTTGATACTGTAACAGATTGGTGGGATGTGGGATTAACAGGTCTGTCCTATATGAATTATGTTAAGAAAACGAGGTAGGAGCAGTAATCGTAATAGCATAATGTCCAACGGCTTCTATACAGAGTGAACGTTAAAATCTCGGAACCAATTCTGAACCCACAGAAAAATAGAAGCTCTCTGTAGATTTGGGAGATCCCTTTGTAATAAAAATAGATCAATCATTGTAAGAGTTCTTTCAAGAAGAGAAAAAGAAAATTCGCTTGATATAATTGATTCATGTGATAATTCTGGTTAAAGTCAATATAAACAAGGTAGGGATAGTGATTAGTACACCAATCACAGTGCTTCGCAACGGCTTCTGAATCACCTTTACTTTAGAATAAACTGCGCCGGGGTGATCTAGAAAATGCGCGCGCGAGTCTCTTTGCGACCCCATGCTATCTTACCCACCCCTATTTATATAGAATAATCGTCATTCTTAACTCAGACCTTGTTAATACACTGAATTCCTAATAATGATTTAAAAACAAACTTAAGTTGAGAAACTATGAAAAGATTTAAAATGGGGAGAAAAAATATGAAGAATAAGAATTAACGAAATGTTGCAATGTTAATGAAATGATGCTTTATGATGACGTAGTTTATTTGTATCCGATATTTACTAAATAAGCAACAGTCAACACTTTGCAATGAATTTGGAATAAAAGAGAAAGGAAATAAAACATTCAGGAATATTTAATATGTTGATAAACTTCTTTAATTACTTCTAAACTTCTAAAATAAAAAATATTTCTTTTCCTTCAACAGAAAGCTTCTTCAGGATTTTTTTTGAGGGCAGGAAGAGAAACTTTTCTTTTTCCTCCTAGAATCCGTTAAAATATACAGTAAGAGTTTTACATCATGTTTGGAAACAATTCGATCATAGTAACAGCATTTAGCACATGAGTTCTGGAAAACAAATGAGAAAACTCTTACTGTATATTTTAACGGATTCTAGGAGGAAAAAGGAAAGTTTCTTTTCCTGTCCTCAAAAATAACCTGAAGAAGCTTCAATTGAAGGAAGAGAAATATTGTTATTTTAAAAGTTTAGAAGTAATTAAAGAAGTTTATCAAAATATTAATTATAACTATTGTGAAAATATCTATTTCTCATTCAAGAATATTGTTAAGTGAAAAGTATAGTAGATGTAGAGATGTTTTGTATTACAGTTAACAGGTGTATTTGATTTGAGAAATCCATGTATTGAAATTGATGTTAATTTTTCAGCCCAAATTTCATCGTTCAATGAAATTTGAGTAGAGAACTACTATCTGAAATAATGTGCTAGTGAAAACGAATCAATGTGTATGATAATTAAATAGGGTATAATTGTTCGCCTATCTTCGAGAATCTCGCATGATAAGGTCCAGACATAGTAGTTTAGAAAGATAATATGTAGTTTACACCAAACTTATTGATGAAATTTTCAATGTTTCTTTGAAATTAGTGTTGATTAATTGTCATAACAGCGCTTTAAGTTTGGGATTTGGGATATACTGTAAATATCGTGTCTTTTTTTAAAAAAAAATATCGTCATTTCGTTATTACTATTACAAACATTACACTATGCCTAATGGAAGGCCAAGCCCTCACATATAAAATAAAAATAAAAATATATATATTTAAACTTAAAGGATGGTAGGGCACACTACAACAAACACTTTTTGTCAAGTAATGTATGCCCGCAAGTGTCGCGTTTTCGCTGGCTGTAGAGGGCGCTGTTGGTCGTTGACGTTACCCGCCCAAAGAATGAGAGATTCGTTGCTGGTAAGTGTGTGGTCTTGTAGCGTGTGGATTTGCGTTTATCCATATATGAGCATTGTGCACATTAAACACTTCATCACCTGTAAACAGTGCTTGATCTGTGAAGTATGTGCTGGAAAAGCCGGCTGCACTGAACTCTGTTACATAAACCAGCGGCAGAAGTCTACCCGCCGAGATAATCCTCAGCGTTCAATGCGTGAATTCTCTGTAAAAGGAATGGGTGCAATTGCTCCTGGTGCAAAATTCCCCATGGGGTGGTTTGATTCACATTTTCCCTACACCTCTAGTGCTTTTGTTAGGACGATCTCCAATCTGACGTAGAATGGAAATGAACAATTGGGGACAAACATTATTTGTTTTAGCGTACCACCCTTTAAAGTTTCTTCGATGAATTCAGAAACACCCTGTATATATATATCTATGTTTATTTATTGAAACAGACTTTTGAGATTTTTTAAGGGACGTTTCTATTTCACTAACTATAGATGTTCTCTTTTTTTACATACTTAATACTTTTCTCATAATTATTTATAATCATTGCTTCATTGACTGCACTGAGTGCAAACCAAGATTTATTTTTATCGTTTATGTCAATTAAAGTTATAACGAAGAAAAAAATAAGCCCTACTTTTATTATTAAAAAAAAAAAAAAACAGAAAAAAACAGAAAAAAACAGAAAAAGTATTACAGCAATGATTTTTTTTTAATTTTTTTATATTGAGTCAATGAACTGAATTATATCTTTCTTAAGAGCAGAAAGTTAGTATAAAGTCAACCAATGAAAAGACTTGAAACAAAAGAGAACCATTTGAAGCAGAAGGGAGGGTCCAAATCAAGAAAAATTCATAATAATTCATAAATCAAGAAAAAATCACAACTGGACAGTAAATATGCCTTCGCACACTAAGCCAACATCAACGGGAATCATGAACTGCTGTTTTATCCGTATTAGGAATCATCAGCAGAATTTACCCTTGATGTTTGGCTCTTACTGCGCGGAAGCTAAGGAAAAAGTTGATGAAATTCGTGAGTTTTTTTTGTTTTTCGTTATGTTTTTCTTTTTTGTTATTTTGTAGAAATAAGTGATGTTTTACCTGTGTTATAATAAATTGCTGATTTAAATGGTGAAAGGAACAAATAAATTTTAATTATGTTAAAAATATTCTTAAATTAAATTGTTTGTTGTAAATATGTATGTCTAACATAATTTTAAGTTAATTTCACCATTTAAAAAAATTGTTACTTTGTAATATTTACTAATTGGTTAAATAATAAAAATGATATTCTGTCTGTGAGCTTTTAAAGATTTTTATTTTATGAGTTCTTCTCCGATATTTTTGTCAATCACTTACGATAATTTAGAAAACAACTGGAAAAAATATTAAGATAAAATGAATTTTAATTTTCTTTTCATCTCTAATCGTAACACAAATTTACTTTCCTTAAAAAATATCTTCGTAAATTTTCATGTATTTAAAAGAGAAAGATTTCATTGACAAAATATCGTATCTAATTAAGATATTTTATACACACTTTAATTTATGTCAATCGTAAAAAAAAAAAAAAGTGTAGGGCTCAGAACCTGGGTTATTTTCATCAGTTTCATTTTGTTCAGTTTTGAATGAATAATCCCTGCAGTTTCATTGAAAGAGAGTTTAGGTAATTTACATTCTTTAAAGTCTAGAAAAACTTTGAATTTCCTAACAGTGTAAACTTTTTCTTAATTAGATACGATATTTTGTCAATGAAATCTTTCTCTTTTAAATACATGAAAATTTACAAAGATATTTTTTATGGAAAGTAAATTTGTGTTACGATTAGAGATGAAAAGAAAATTAAAATTATATATCAATCTTAAAAAAAAAAAAATTGTTATTTTCCACAGTTTCATTTAGTTGATTTTTGAATAAACAATCCTTTCATTTTCATTTAAAGAGAGTTTAGGTAATTAGATATGAAATTTTGTCAATGAAATCTTTTTATTTTGAATATATGAAATTTTAGAAACATATTTTTTAAGGAAAGTAAATTTGTGTTACCGTTAGAGATGAAAACATAATTAAAATTCATTTTATCTTAATATTTTTTCCAGTTTTCTAAATTATCGTCAGTGATTGACAAAACATAATATTTAAATCGGGAGAAAATTTAAATACTTCAAAACTTTTAATTTAAGTTAGAAATAGTTATTGAGTATTACACTAAAATTCCGAGTGCTCTCCAATCCAACCTTCATCCAGGTGACGTCATTGCGTTAGTCAATAGAAACCGTTTTTGCTGCGGAGCTATCTTAAATAACCTTGAAAGCATATTATATCCGTGAAAAATCGTAAATAAGTTTTTCCTGTTTTGAAATATAAGCATTTCTATTCCAATTGCTAGAAAGATACATGATGCTCATAAACACACTTTGTCTGTCTGTTTGCTCTGATGACTTCCTGAAATGTAATTTGCGCATATACTGTAGAGCAGCGGTCGGCAACCCGCGGCCCGCGGGCCGCATGCGGCCCATGAAGCAATTTGGTGCGGCCCGCGGGGCGTGTTGGAATTATTTTGGTTGTCAAAGTAAGATTTTCTTTTTTTTTTGGTTGTCAAAGTAAGATTTTCCTTTTTTTTTAATTTTGGTTGTTAAAATTTTTGGCACAAGTGCGGCCCGCAGTAATCCCCACATAACAAATTTGGCCCTTTTACAACAAAAGGTTGCCGACCACTGCTGTAGAGCATCGATTATCCGAAGACCAATCAACCGAAATATTGGTTAACCGAAGGCCATCCAGTAGATAAAAATTTTAAACAATTAATTAAAAACTGTCGACTGTTACTTAAGCAGCTGCTCATTTTAAAGAGTCTTTTTAAAAAAAAAACATTGATAAGAGGGTTACAAAAGAACCAATGTCTTCAACGCAGACGAAACTGGTCTGTATTGGAAGAAAATGCCAACAAAATCCCTAGTTCCTAAGAATGAAATGTCAGCAACTAGTTTTCAGGCAAACTTTTTACGCATCACTGCTATGGTATGCGGAAATGTTACTGGAACAATTTTTTCGTAAATGATCGACTATCCCAAATATCAGTTATCCGACCCCCCCCCCCTGCTGCATTGTTTCGGATAATCGATGCTCTTTTGTAACAATTCGAACCAATCTATTCATCAAATACTTCAGGCTTTCGAACGTAACAACGTCTAATTATTTTAGTACAAATGGAATCCTAAGTTGAGAATTGTCAGTTAAATAAGTATATTTTTATAACATTAAGACTATATATAGTCATAATGTTAAAAATCTTCAAATTAAAAGGTCGGCGATAACATAATGAAGTTATAAATTATTAATTTTTTTCATGTTTATTTTTTTTATTTAAATATGAATCTCTTAGATCGAATATTATACTAAGAATTTAATAATACGGTCAGTTAGTTTTCTCGGTCTACCACTTTGTGCAGCTGTCGTTTCACTGCCTTGACGTCTCCATTAATTATTCCCTATTATAAAAGGATTGAAAACAAACAACGAAATATTATCAAGACATTAAAGGTTTTATTCTGGAAACACCTACGGGTGCTAGATAATATAGAAGTATTTGCCATTAGACAGATTTCAATGAAAACATGCCCTTGACTACGTAAAGAACTTTCAAAATGAATCTTCCAGAGTTTCAAAATTTAGTTGAACACACACAAATTCATTTCCTACATAATTTTGCGAAAAATTATAAAAAGCAATATTGAATCAGAGGAAGAGAATTCCCTTATCCTATTCTTAACTCTGTGTCTCAATAACTCAAAAATTGTTTTGATTCTGATATACTTTAGTAATATTGAGTAAATACTTCAGACTAGCCAATATAAGATATCTGATGATTCTAGTTCAAATGCCGCGCTGGTGTGGTTGAGCGGTCTCAGGCGTCGGTCTGTCGTGAGATCAATGTGCCAGCGCCCGGGTTCAAATCCCGGTAGCGAGCATGGATGTTTCAAAAAATTTCCTTTCCTGTGTTGTAGCCTCTTCTTCACTTTCTCTTCGGTCTGACGTCATTCCTTAATGGCGTCCTGGGGAAGGCCACAGGAAACCACCCCAGTATCTTTCCCTTGTAATTCTAGGGAGTCTGCTAGGGGTTCTCCGTCTTGGGAACATTAGCGCTCCCTGGAGCACGGATGCGTCGGCAACGAAGCTCGCACTTCGGTGCGCACCGACCACACACACAGTTCAAATGGACTGCTAACTTGAGAATTAGTGTTTATTTTTGATATATGTAATTATTTCTATAACGTCAGCTTCTGTTGGAGAGATTAAAGCTAATGTGTTAAGTTGAATGAACTTTTGATTGTTAAGAAGTTTTGCATTACACGAACATACTTCAATATTACCTGCATTTATGAAAGTTTCATCAAACTTCGATAATATATTTTGAACTTTATTTTGTTTACTTAGTTGATCTATTTCCTTAGTTTTCTTTATATTATTATTTTTGTTAATAACATTATAATAATACTCCACTGCTTATTATTATTATTATTATTTTTATTATTATTGTTACTTTCTGTTATTTTTTCGTGATATTTTTTTTTATTAAATTATTCATAAGATTTTTTTTTATTATAATTTTCTAAATATATTTTGTTACTTTTGTTAAATTTAATTTAAAACACAAAACTCTTTTTTTCTATAAGTTCTAATAATTCATCTGTCATCCATTGCTGTTTATATTCTATATTAGTTTTATTACAAGGGAATGAACTATTTGAATTAAGGGATTTTCTAATTATATGTTTGTCTTTTCTACCACGCAATTTTTTCTTTAATAGATTATTAATTTTATTAGGAATTGTAATGTTATATTTGAATAGTTTATAAGAATAAGATAGCTTAAAATATTTTGCAATTACAGTTAAGAAATATTTTTTATTAGTATTAGGTGGTTTGAAAATAGCTAGTAAAGTTATTTCAAAATCATTCGTAATATTACTTACAGTGCATGTTTAATTTTCACGTGTAATTGTATCAATATTCATTTCTTTTATAATATAAGTTTTTTCTTAGTAAACCAATAAACCACCATCTTTTTTTGTTTTCTCTTACTTTATAAATCATATTAAAAGACATAAGTTGATAAGAGTTCTGGTTCTCCTAAATTTACATTAATTTAACAAGTATTATAATATCAACATTATTAATGATGTTTTGTATATCCAATTTTAGATAATCAAAATTTTTCCTTAAAGTTCTAAAATTTAAAAATATAACAATTTAAACTTTTATTTTTATTTGATATTCTTTATTTGAAAGTGAGGAGAATTACCCAAATATTAAGTCAAAATTATTCTAAATTAATAAGTGAGAAGAGAGCGATTCTAAATTATAAAATTAAAAATTAATAAACATATAAGTATTTTCTTTTTCATTTCATTTTCAATTCCTTATAAAATATGTATAACTTTATAAGTTGTAACTAATCAATATAGATCTTAATTCTTTCCTTAACTGGTTGCATTCTAAGATAGTTGTAAAAGATTTTGGATAGTTTTTCGGAAATATACATTTTTGCCCATTCAAACATTTCAGTCTTCAATTCAAATTTTTATAAACATGCAGAATTTTTCAATTAAAAAAATAATACTTCATGCCTAAATTAAAAGGGAAAATTGCAAAAACATTTTGAAACGTTCTTAAATGATGCTTTTTAGGTAAAATTTCCATGGAATTTTCGAAATAAAAATAAAACCAGGGGAAGGTCATTTGTGTTATCAGGAATGTACTGAAACTATGCCGCCAGGAATGCCTGCGTTAGTTACCTACTCCACGCAGGCGGTTCAAAAGAATTTTTTACTTATCCGCGATATGAGAATTTCGAAAGAAATACATCGAAAAAATAAAATCACTACCAGAGAGAAAAAGAAATTCTTCAATTAACTTTAAATAAAAATTTAAAACGTTCTAAATTCTCAGAATCTTTAGGAATCGTTCTTATTTTCCCCTTTTTACAGTTTATTTATTTGTAGTTCGAGTCAGGGGCGTATGATGAATTCTATTTTGGGGAAGTGGGGGGGGGGGGTCCCACATTAGGGAAAATTCAGCAACAATCCCAAAAAATAACGTCATTTTCAAAATTTCGGGAAGCCAAGATTTATTCAAATTGCTACCGAACCAATAATTATAAAAAGATTTATTTACACATTTGATACATTTCATTTGGTGATTTTTTTACACAATACTAAACAATAATAATGCTTATAATATTAGTGATATACAACAGTTCTAATTAATTAAACCCCTGTACGGGCTACCGCCTTGATACGGGGTGGGGAGGACGCCTCTTTTTTTTTATTACATAATTGCTTTTGTATTTCTTATTATATCAGACCACTTCTCAATTACATTATTTATAAACACATATAAATTGATGTTATATTTCCCTTCCTATAACATTTTTACTATTATCTCTTTCTCTGTATGTTTCTTTTTCAGTTTTAACCATTTATCTCTTTCTATTTTAATGGCCGAGTGCACCAAGAAAAAGTTTAGCCTTTGTTTTAAAATTGTGTAAAAGGAAACAAACATGTATAAAAAGGAAATTTATTCAGAAACTTGTTAAATTTCTTTTTATTAATGTTTGTTTCCTTTCACACAATTTTAAAAAAAAGGCTATAAACTTCATCGAAGTTTGGTGCACTTGCCTATAGAACTTTCACAATATAAAATAATATGTTCCAATATTAATTTTCCTATATTGCAATATTTTCTTCTTTCTTGTTACACATATTTAAATTATTATAATTTCCACATCTTATTTTCAAATATATCTTTTTTTTATCTACCATTTATCAGTTCCATTGAGATAATATTTCATTATATTATTCGTGTAAATATTTTTATACCAAATATTATAAGTGGATGCTATTATTTTATGCTTAATTCTTACCACTCATTATCCTCCATTCTTTGTTTTATTTCTTTAAATACCTTTTTATTTCCAAACCTAAAATTTTCCTCTGTCCACTCATCTGATAGACCGATACTATTTAAAAATTTTGAAATTTCATCTCTCCATTTATTTCTTAACCCATTTACTCTACCATTTTCCATTGGAATCCAACACTCTTTTGAAAACCTGTAATCTTCCATCTCAAAAATCTTCCTAATATAATTTACAGCTTTTTTAAATTGCAGGGTTAACATTTCTTCAAAACCAATTTCCATTCTCAAAATATAATTCGGGGTATTCCAATTTAATCCTAATAGAATTTTGATATATTTTCTTTGTACGGTAGCGCCCCTATTATCTGCGGAATTGGGTGGCAAGGGCTTCGTAGATAAAGAAAATCGCGGATAACCCGAAAAAAGACTAAAAATGAGGTGTAAACACGAAAAAAAAATACTTCACCATTAGAAACTACATTTTATTGTACAAAAAAACATAATATGTAAAACTTTTAAAATCTGTACAGAAACCTTTGCTTTACGTTTGCATCCATAAATTCCGAGAAGGCCTATAGGATCACAACGCACAATAAACCTGTCAGTAATTTTCGATCTTCGCATGTGTAGCGCCTATTGTATTTTCCCTGTTGTTAGCTTGGATTAAAATTGTTTTTTTTTGTTTTTTTTTGAGGTTCGTAATGAAGAAAATTTTACGCGGCACTCGAGGCGCTCGCAGGTAATCGGGGCTGTCTTGTATTTTTTCTAATCCCCTTTTTTTTTGCCCACCCCAAATTTCTGCTCATTTATCATAGAGCTTTTAGCTAATTTATAAAAGAGCCACAGATTATTTTACTTGTTTCCACTGCCGCAAATGTACCTTTATTACTTAAATTTGTTATCTGACTTACTGGGCTATTGCATCCATTCATCCAATACCCCAAATAGTTATACTCATTTACTGTTTCAATTACATTTCCCTCCCAAAACCATTCTTCATTTTTGCTTTTTTACCCCCATTTTTAAAACTAACAATTTTTGTTTTTTTGAATTAATTTCTAATTTTAATCCCTTCAAGAATTTTGCCTTAACATTTATCTTCTCCTACATGTCTATAATATTATTAGATATTACTACAATATCATCGGCGTAAGTAAGATAACTTATTTTACTTTGCCCCATCTTAACAGCTCCTGTACTTGCCTCCTTCAACTTCTTTTCTAAACCTTCTATATATATATAGTAAGAAGTAAAGGGCTGAGTGGACACCCCTTTCTCAGTCTTTTATTTCACCAAAAACTATATGACAATTCATTTTCTATCTTAACTTGATATTTTGTTTTTTTTATTTTGGGAAGATGCTTTTTGCCCATTCAAAAATTTCAGTCTTTTTTTTCAAATTATTATAAACATGCAGAATTTTTTAATTAAAAAAATAATACTTCATGCCCAAATTAAAAGGGAAAATTTGCAAAAACATTTTCAAACGATCTTAAATGATGCTGTTTGACCAAAAATTTCCACCGAATTTTCTAAATAAAAATAAAAACAGTGGAAGGCCCAACGTTGGCCATTTGTTGATACTGTAAGCGATTGGTGAGACATGGGACTAACAGTCTGTCTTATTTGAATTATGTTATCTTATATGAGTTATGTAAACAAGATAGGAGCAGTAATCGTAATAGCGATCGCATAATGTCCCACAGCTTCTATACAGAATGAACGTTGAAATCTCGGAAACTTCACAAATTCAAAACCCACAGAAAAATAGATTTCTGTTTCTGCTCTCTGTAGATTTGGGAGATCCCATTATAATAAAAATAGACCAATCATTGTAAGATTTCTTTCAAGAAGAGAAAAAGAAAATTGGCTGGATATAACTGATTCATGTAATAATTCTGGTTAAAGTCAATATAAAACATAAAGAAATAAATTTTTATAATAAACCAGACTTTAATAAAACTTACAAATTAAGATCAAATTCTAGAGCTGACCTGTAACTTGAGAATCGTAGATGCTAGAAACGAGTTCTCAATGGCTATGAGCTAGTCTTGGAAAGACCTTTTTGACGAGGTCATGTCTCATATGTCATTTCTGAGATATGAATTTGTAGCGACAGATAGAGCGGGATAAAAAGCTTCTCTTGCTAATCTCTGTAAAGAAGCCAAAAAAAAAAAAAAGAACAGAATGTTTCGAAATCAACTAAAGAGTAGTAATACACAGAAAACTAACTATTCAATGTTTAGTACTGAATAGCCTTTACTATATCATCATTTTCATTAAGCTTTCTTTGTTATTTCAACTCAGCAGTAACATCAAGTGAATATATCATCCATTCTTGAAAGGCGTCTCATTAAAAGACAGAAAATTCTGACATTAAATACTGGCCGTCTTATATTAAACTAATCAGTCAATCTTCTTAAGCAGAAACTGTAACTTGAACTTACAAACTCCATTACGTCGTCTCCAGTCCAACAAGCAGTCACGGTATCAAACAGTCAGTTTGGTCCTGGGTAAGGATTTTTCTCTTTGTTTCTATTTCCATCCATTCCACCTTCTTGTAGAGAGACGCCATCTTTCTTTCAATCCCATTCAACGTCTTTTAGATGGATTTCGTTTTAATTTTTTAACGATTTAAGCAAAGATTAGCATTTGGTAATAAAGTCAATAATCGTCTCTGAGGAATAACAGTGAAGCCTTATTTCATTTTTTTGCAGGCGTGCATCTGGGTTTCTTTTACACTGCTCGTGCTACAATCAATCCTATTTCAACCAGCAATGTTGATGAAATTATGCTGTAGTTCATTTCTAGTCGATATATCGTGAAATAGCAATAGTGAATGTTTTACAATGAATGTGGAATAAAAGAGAAAGAAAATAAAACATTCAGGAATATTGTTAAGTGAAAAGTATAGTAGATGTAGAGATGTTTTGTATTACAGTAAACAAATGTATTTGATTGAGAAATCCACGTATTAATATTCGTGTTAATTTTATAGTCCGAAATTAATCGTTTAATGAAATTTGAATAGAGAACTGCCATCTGAAATAATCTATTAGTGAAAAGAAAGCAATGTATATGGTACTTAAATAAGGTATAATTTTTCGCCTATCTTCGAGAATCTCGCATGGAAAGGTCCAAACATAATAGTTAAGAAGATAATACGTAATTTACACGTACTTATTGATGAAATTTTGAATGTTACTTTGAAATTAGCGTTGATTATTTGTGATAACAGGACTTTAAGGTTTAGATTATACTCTATATTTCGTATCTTTTTTTTTTTTTTTTTTAAATACCGTCATTTCGTTATTACTATTACAAACACTACACAATGCCTTTGGAAGGCCATCAATCAAAAATCAAATAAAAATAAAAATATATATTTAAACTTTAAGGAGTGGTAGGGCACACTAAAACAAACATTTTTGTCAAACATGGTAGGCCCGCAACGGTCGCGTTTTCGCGGTAGAGGCCGCTGTTTGGTCGTTGACCAAAAGCCCAAAGAATGGGAGAGATTCCTTACTGGTATGTGTGTGATCTTGTAGCGTGTGAATTTGTGTTTGTCCAGACATGAGCATTGTGCACATTAAACACTTCCTCACATGTAAACAATGCTTGATCTGTGAAGAGGACATGTGCTGGAAAAGCCGGCTGCACTGAACTCTGTTACATAAACCAGCGGCAGGAGTCTTCGCGCCGAGAATAATCCTCAGCGTTCAAGGCGTGAATTCTCTGTAAATAGAATGGGTGTAATTGCTCCTGGTGCAAATTTCCCCATGCGGTGGTTTGATTCACATTTTCCCTACACCTCTAGCGCTTTTGTTGGGACGTTCCTCAATCTGTCGTAGAATGGAAATGCAACAATTGCGTACATGCATTGTTTGTTTTAGCGTACTACCCCTTAAAGTTTGTTCTATGAATTTAGAAACAACCTGTGTATATCTAAGTTTATTTATTGAAACAGACTTTTTAGATTTTAATAGATGTTTCTATTTCACTAACTGTAGATGTTCTCTTTTTTTAAATACTTCAAAACTTTTAATTTGAGTTAGAGATAGTTATTGAGTATTACACTAAAATTCCGAATGCTCTGCAATCGAACCTTGCATCCAGGTGACGTCATTGCGTTAGCCAATAGAAACCGTTTTTGCTACGGAGCCAACCTTCTATCTTAAATAACCTTGAAAGCATATTACATCTCTGAAAAATCGTAAATAAGTCTTTCCTGTTTTGAAATATAAGCATTTCTATTCAAATTGCTAGAAAGATACATAATGCTCATAAAGTCACTTTGCCTGTCTGTTTGCTCTGATGAATTCATGAAACATAATGTGCACATATACTGTAGAGCATCGATTATCCGAAGACCAATCAACCGAAATATCGGTTAACCGAAGGCGTTCCAGTAGATAAAAATTTTAAAAAAAATAATTAAAAACTGTCGGCTGTTACTGAAGCAGCTGCACATTTTAAAGAGTCTTTTAAAAAAAAAAATTGATAAGAGGGTTACAAAAGAACCAATGTCTTCAACGCAGACGAAACTGGTCTGAAATGGAAGAAAATGCCAACAAAATCCCAAGTTTGTAACAATGAAATGTAATGAAATTTTTTCGTAAATGATCGACTTTCCGAAATATCAGTTATCCGAACCCCTGCTGCATTGTTTCGGATAATCGATGCTCTTTTGTAACAATTCGAACCAATCTATTCATCAAATACTTCAGGCTTTCGAACATAACAACGTCTAATTATTTTAGTACAAATGGAATCCTAAGTTGAGAATTGTCAGTTAAATAAGTATATTTTTATAACATTAAGACTATTTAATAGACATAATGTTAAATATCTTCAAATTAAAAGGTCGGCGATAACATGATGAAGTTATAAATTATTAATTTTTTTCATGTTTATTTTTTTTATTTACATGTGAATCTCTTAGATCGAATATTATACTAAGAATGAATACTACGGTCAGTTAGATTTCTCGGTCTACCACTTTCTGCAGCTGTCGTTTCACTGCCTTGACGTCTCCATTGATTATTCCCTATTACAAAAGGATTGAAAACAAACAACGAAATATTATCAAGACATTAAAGGTTTTATTTTGAAAACACCTACGGGTGCTACAGAATATAGAAGTATTTGCCGTTAGACAGATTTCAATGAAAACACGACCTTGACTACGTAACGAAGTTTCAAAATGAATCTTCCAGAGTTTCAAAATTTATTTGAACACACATAAAATCATTTCCTACATAATTTTGCGAAAAATGATATAAAGCAATATTGAATCAGAGGAAGCGAATTCCCTTATCCTATTCTTAACTCTGTGTCTCAATATGCATTTTTGTTCATTCATACATTTCAGTCTTTCATTCAAATTTTTATAAACATTCAGAAATTTTCAATTAAAAAAATAACACTTCATGCCTAAATTAAAAGGGAAAATTGCAAAAACATTTTCAAACGTTCTTAAATGATGCTTTTTACGTAAAATTTCCACGGGATTTTCGAAATAAAAATAAAACCAGTGGAAGGTCATTTGTGTTATATGGGAATGTCCCGAAAGTATCTCGCCAGAATTGACTGCGTTAGCTACTGCTCTATGTGACAAAGAACACAAAACTTTTTACTTACATTTGTTATTTGCTATATCAGAATTTCGAAGTAATTTTCGATAGTTACATCGAAATAACAAAATCACTACCAGAGAGAAAAAAAAATTCTTCAATAAACTTTGAAGCCAATAGAAACTGTTTTTGCTACAATGAATATTTAATTATATATAAAAAGATTTATTTACACATTTGATACATTTCATTTGGTGATTTTTTTATACTGGGCGAACACGAGGCGATATTTTGGGACAATCAGGCCCAATTTGATTGCTGGCAACCGTTTGCCCCAATTTGATTGCCCCAACCTGAACAATATTGTTCCAATTTTATTGTCGGTACCAAAGGAACAATATTGGCCCAATATTAGTTGGCTCAAAATATTGGTGGTACGAAAGCGAATCAAATGAACGGATGATATCACGTGAAAATGCTGACGTCGAAGGAGGCTGGATTTTGAACATCGGAAATTCAGTCACTCATGCCGGCCATTTTCTTTGAGAAACAAGGCTTAAAATCAGCAAAATGGGTCGTCCCAAAACAGATAATTCCAACAACAACATTTTGTCAATTGATAATGAAAGAATCGTAATTGATTTCTACAGAGGGACGGCGTTTAATACTATAGCAAACACGCTCTCTCTTTAGCTCTTCCTAGTGAGCAGCGCCGTAACCATAAAAATTCAGGGCAATATTGGTTCAGGAGAAACTACGTGTTCGCGCTTGATAAACTTGTCCGCAATCAAATTGGGCCAACTTGTCCCAATCATATTGCCATAAAATCGCTCCATGTTCGCCTAGCTTTACACAATACTAAACAATAATAATCCTTATAATATTAGTGATATACAACAGTTCTATTTAATTAAACCCCTGTATGGGCTACTGCCTTGACAAGGGGTGGGGAGGATGCCTCCTTTTTTTTTTATTACATAATTGCTTTTGTATTTCTTATTATATCAGACCACTTCTCAATTACATTATTTATAAACATACATAAATTCATGTTACATTTCCCTCCATACAACATTTTTACTATTATCTCTTTCTCAGTATGTTTCTTTTTCAGTTTTAACCATTTATCTCTTTCTATTTTATTGGCCGAGTGCACCAAGAAAAAGTTTATCCTTTGTTTTAAAATTGTGTGAAAGGAAACAAACATGTATAAAAAGGAAATTTATTCAGAAACTTGATAAATTTCTTTTTATTAATGTTTGTTTCCTTTCACACAATTTTCATAGGCTACGTTCACAATGCAGCCATCAAAGTTCATCAAAGTCTGGTGCACTCGGCTATAAAACTTTCACAATATAAAATAATATGTTGCAATGTTAATTTTCCTGTATTGCAATATTTTCTTCTTTTTTGTTATACATATTTAAATTATTATAATTTCCTCATCTTATTTTCAAATATATCTTTTTTTATCCACCATTTATCAGTTCCATTGAGTTAATATTTCATTATATTATTCGTGTAAATATTTTTATACCAAATAATATAAGTGGATGCTATTATTTTATGCTTAATTCTTACCACTCGTTATCCTCCATTCTTTGTTTTATTTCTTTAAATACCTTTTTATTTCCAATTCTAAAATTTTCCTCTATCCACTCATCTGATAGACCGATAGTATTTAAACGTTTTGAAATTTCATCTCTCCATTTATTTCTTAACCCATTTACTCTATCATTTTCCATTTGAATCCAACACACTTTTGGAAACCTGTAATCTTCCATCTCAAAAATCTTCCTAATATAATTTACAGCTTTTTTCAATTGAAGGGTAAACATTTCTTCAAAACCAATTTCCATTCTCAAAATATAATTTGGTTCATTCCAATTTAATCCTAATAGAATTTTGATATATTTTCTTTGTACAGTAGAGCCCCGATTATCCGCGGAATTGGGTGGCAAGGCTTCGTAGATAACGAAAATCGCGGATAACCCGAAAAAAAACTAAAAATGAGGTGTAAACACGAAAAAAAATATTTCACCATTAAAACTACGTTTTATTGTACAAAAAACATAATATGTAAAACTTTTAAAATCTGAACAGTAAAGCAGAAACCTTTGCTTTACGTTTGTATCCGCAAATTCCGAGAAGTCCTATAGGATCACAACGCACAATAAACCTTCAGTAATTTTCGATCTTCGTACTGTAGGGCCTATTGTATTTTCCCTGTTGTTAGCTTGGATTAAAATTGTTTTTTTTTTTTTTGTTTTTTTTGAGGTTCGTAATGAAGAAAATTTTACGCGGCACTCGAGGCGCTCGCAGATAATCGGGGCTGTGTTGTATTTTTTCTAATTTCCTTCTTTTTGCCCACCCCAAATTTCTGCCCATATATCATAGAGCTTTCAGCTAATTTATTAAAGAGCCACAGATGCGTCTTAGGTGAGCCTATTACCGTCGTTTTGATTATTTTACTAGTTTCCACTGCCGCAAATGTACCTTTATTACTTAAATTTTTTATCTGACTTATTGGGCTATTGCATCCATTCATCCAATACCCTAGATAGTTATACTCATTTACTGTTTCAATTACCTTTCCCTTCCAAAACCATTCTTCATTTTTGCTTTTTTTTCCCCCATTTTTAAAAATAACAATTTTTGTTTTTTGCAAATTAATTTCTAATTTTAATCCCTTCTAGAATTTTGCCGTAACATTTTTCTTCTCCTGCATGTCTATAATATTATTAGATATTATTACAATATCATCGGCGTAAGTAAGATATCTTATGTTACTTTGCCCCATCTTAACAGCTCCTGTACTTGCCTCCTTCAACTTCTTTTCTAAACCTTCTATATATATATATAGTAAAAAGTAAAGGGCTGAGTGGACACCCCTTTCTCAGTCCTTTATTTCACCAAAAACTATATGACAATTCATTTTCTACCTTAACTTGATATTTTATTTTCTTATTTTGGAAAGATGCATTTTTGCCCATTCTAACATTTCAGTCTTTAATTCAAATTTTTAAAAACATGCAGAATTTTTCAATTAAAAAAATAATACTTCATGCCTAAATTAAAAAGGAAAAATTGCCAAAACATTTTTAAATGTTCTTAAATGATGCTGTTTGACCTAAAATTTCCACCGAATTTTCTAAATAAAAATAAAAACAGTGGAAGGCCCAACGAACATTGAAATCTGGGAAACTTCACAAATTTAAAACCAACAGAAAAATAGATTTCTGTTTCTGCTCTCTGTAGATTTGGGAGATCCCATTGTAATAAAAATAGACCAATCATTGTAAGATTTCTCTCCAGAAGAGACTAAGAAAATTGGCTTGATATAACTGATTCATGTAATAATTCTGGTTAAAGTCAGTATAAAACAAGAAGAAATAAATTTATAATTTACCAGACTTTAATAAAACTTACAAATTAAGATCAAATTCTAGAGGTGACCTATAACATGAGAATCATAGATGCTACAAACAAGTTCTCATTGGCTATGAGCTAGTCTTGGAAAGACCTTTTTGACGAGGTCATGTCTCATATGTCATTTCTGAGATATGAATTTGTAGCGACAGATAGAGCGGGATAAAAAGCTTCTCTTGCTAATCTCTGTAAAGAAGCCAAAAAAAAAAAAAGAACAGAATGTTTCGAAATCAACAAAAGAGTAATAAAACTCAGAAAACTAACTATTCAATGTTTAGTACTGAATAGCCTTTAGTATATCATCATTTTCATTTAGCTTTCTTTGTTATTTCAACTCAGCAGTAACATCAAATGAATATATCATCCATTCTTGAAAGGCGTTTCATTAAAATACAGAAAATTCTGACATTGAGTACTGGCCGTATTATATTAAACTAATCAGCCTATCTTCTTAAGCAGAAACTGTAACTTGAACTTACAAACTCCATTACTTCGTCTCCAGTCCATCTAGCAACGACTGTATCAAACAGTAAATTTGGTCCTGGGTAAGGATTTTTCGCTTTGTTTCTATTTCCATCCATTCCACCTTCTTGTAGAGACGCCATCTTTATTTCAATTCCATTCAACGTCTCTTAGATGGATTTCGTTTTAAATTTTTTACTGATTTAAGCAAAGATTAACATTTGGTAATTATATGATTCGTAAAAAAGTCAATAATCGTCTCTGAGGAATAACAGTCAAACCTCATTTCATTTTTTGCAGGCGTGCATCTGGGTTTCTTTTACAGTGCTCGTGCTACAATCAATCCTATTTTAACCAGCAATGATGATGAAATGATGCTTTATGATGAAGTAGTTCATTTGTATTCGATATATACTGAATGAGCAATAATCAACGTTTTACAACGAATTTGTAATAAAAGAGAAAGAAAATAAAACATTCAGGAATATTGTTAAGTGAAAAGTATAGTAGATGTTGAGATGTTTTGTATTACAGTAAACAAGTCAATTTGATTTGAGAAATACATGTATTGATATTGGTGTTAATTTTATAGCCCGAAATTCATCGTTCAATGAAATTTAAACAGAGAACTGCTATCTGAAATAATGTATTAGTGAAAAGAGAGCAAAGTATATGGTACTTAAATAAGATATAATTGTTCGCCTATCTTCGAGAATCTCGCATGGTAAGGTCCAGACATGGTAGTTTAGAAAGATAATATGTAATTTACACATACTTATTGATGAAATTTTTAATGTTTCTTTAAAATTAGATTTGATTAATTGTGATAAAAAAATTTTAGGTTTGGATTTTGGATATAATGTATATTTGGTATTTTTTTTTTTAATACCTTCATTTCGTTATTACTATCACAAACACTACACTATGCCATATTGAAGGCCATCACTCAAAAATAGAATGAAAATAAAAATATATATTTCAAACTGTAAGGAGTGGTAGGGTACACTAAAACAAACATTTTTGTCAAACATTGTATGCCCGCAACTGTCGCGTTTTCGCGATAGAGGAGCTGTTTGGTCGTTGACGTTCCCCGCCCAAAGAATGAGAGAGATTCCTTACTGGTACGTGTGTGGCGTGTGCATTTGAGTTTGTCCACATATAAGCATTGTGCACATTAAACACCTTCCTCACATGTAAACAATGCTTGATCTGTGAAGAGGACATGTGCTGGAAAATCCGGCTGCACTGAACTCTGTTACATAAACCAGCGGCAGAAGTCTACGCGCCGAGAATAATCCTCAGCGTTCAATGCGTGAATTCTCTATAAATAGAATGGGTGTACAGTAGAGTCGCGATAATCCGAGGTAATTGGGGCTGATGGTACCTCGGATTACAAAAAACTCGGATTTCACGGAAAAAAGAAAAAAAAACTGTAATTTCAACTAAAACGAGTCAATTTAATTTATAATAGATATTAAAGTTACAGATACATTAACAATGTTACCTGGTTACATGAAATGACTCTTTATAAGCATTTACAACTTTAAAAAACTGTCTAAGGTCTTCAGCTTCACAGTAGAGCAACGCTTTTTAGCAGCGATGTCACGCCATCGTCTACGAGGCGATTTGAGTAGCGCGATTGGAGTCGCGACCCTTCCGGCTGTAGCGATTGCGGGGGTCACACGAGGCGATTTCAGACGAGATTTGACTCGCGACCCGAGATTTTAATTAGTTTTAGTTGAAGCATGGACACGGAAGAAATAGCAGCGCTCGCTATTAAATAGCATTTTGTAGGCTGGGTCAGAATAAATGTTTTTTTTATATATATTTGATTTATTTTGCAAAAAAAAATTAAGTTTATGATTTATGATACTTATGATTTTTAAATATATAAAAAAAAGGAAAATCATCAGAATAAAAAAAAAAAAGAATGGTAATCAGGGCAAATGAATCTAATACATTTATGCCTAATAATTTACACTTAATGACACAAATAATATACCTTATTAAAAAGGTCTTGCCAAGATTAGCTCACAGCTGTTGAAACCAAATTGCGTGATTCTCAAGTTATAGGACTCCTCTAGAATTTGATCTTAATTTATAAGTTTTATTAAAAATCTGGAATATTATCAAAATTTATTTCTTCACTATTTATATTGACTTCAACTAGAATTATTATATGAATTAGTTCAACTCAATTAGCAACATTTATCAATAAGTTAGTGAAATTCATTTTTATACTTCTAATATTTAGAAATAATATGTAATTATTGCAAAATGTTTTATTCCAACATTTAACGTTCTCAAGTATAACTAATTCACCTAATTCTATGTTATCTGTCTTTTTTTTGTTGTTGTTTGAAAGGATTTATTACAATTAGTATCATCGTAGTACACCTATTTCGCGTCAGGAATGATAAGCTGAAAGCAACTATCTGTGAAAAAGGCTTCATATACTGATCTAATTAATAAATGAATAAGCTTTAATTAATATTTAATGCGATTAATAAGTTCATTGGTTGGCGAGCGCCTTGCAAGGGTTTTAAGTTAGTCTTATTTTTATTGCATATATAATTAAAAATATTTAAATATACTATGAAATAGTATACCCGTCAGGACACCATCATGAGAAATGCAGTTACACCAGAAGAAAAATTAGTCATGTATTTATTTTTTTATTTATTTATTTAAAAAAACACCAGGATAAAAAAAAAAAAGGGTATTCAGGGAATTTGAACCTAATTAAATTATGTCGAATGAAATAAACTTAATGACAAAAAAAATACAAATAGTCCTAATATATTTAATATACAACTACAAATAAATATACTTAATATTACAAAATAAAATAAAAAAATTCTCAATATTGAGTACAAATAATGAGAACTTGTTCCCTTCAAAAAAGTTCTATGTCAGATAAAGGACTTGAAACGTTGATTAATTTCGTAAATGAAGGCTTCAGTGTCAAGCTCCATTCTAAAGTCGCCGCTACTCAAGTCGCATCGTGTGACAGGCTGTATAGAAAACAGTGGATGACAGTGTAGTCGCGACTTAAAAGTAGCTCGCAGAGTCGCCAGTGGACGACCCTCCCCTCTAAATCACGCGCGATTTGGTGAGAGTCGCGAATACGTGTGACCACTCCAACTGAAATCTATGTTCTCACTGAATCGCGCAACTCGAATCGCGCGATATAGTGAGAACATATCAATTCATTTTATATTAATATTTTTTCCCAGTTGTTTTCTAAATTATCGTAAGTGATTGACAAAAATAATATTTAAATCGGGTTAAAATTTAAATACTTCAAAACTTTTAATTTGAGTTAGAAATAGTGATTGAGTATTACACTAAAATTCCAAGTGCTCTGCAATCGAACCTTGCATCCAGGTGACGTCATTGCGCTAGCCAATAAAAACCGTTTTTGCTACGGAGCCAACCTTCTATCTTAAATAACCTTGAAAGCATATTACATCTGTGAAAAATCGTAAATAAGTTTTTCCTGTTTTGAAATATAAGCATTTCTATTCCAATTGCTAGAAAGATACATGATGCTCATAAAGTCACTTTGTCTGTCTGTTTGCTCTGATTACTTCATGCAACGTAATGTGCACATATACTGTAGAGCATCGATTATCCGAATACCAATCAACCGAGATATCGGTTAACCGAAGGCGTTCCAGTGGATAAAAATTTTAAAAAATAATTAAAATGCGTCGGCTGTTACTGAAGCAGCTGCACATGTTAAAGTATTTTAAAAAAAAAAAAAACATAGATAAGAGGGTTACAAAAGCACCAATGTCTTCAATGCAGACGAAACTGGTCTGTATTGGAAGAAAATGCCAACAAAATCCCTAGTTTGTAAGAATGAAATGTCAGCACCTGGTTTTAAGGCAAACTTTTTACGCATCACTGATATGGTATGCGGAAATGTTACTGGAACAATTTTTTCGTAAATGATCGACTATCCGAAATATCAGTTATCCGAACCCCTGATGCATTGTTTCGGATAATCGATGCTCTTTTGTAACAATTCGAATCAATCTATTCATCAAATACTTCAGGCTTTCGAACATAAGATAACTAATTATTTTAGTACAAATGGACTCCTAAGTTGAGAATTGTCAGTTAAATAAGTATATTTTTATAACATTACGACTATATAATAGTTATAATGTTAAATATCTTCAAATTAAAAGGTCGGCGATAACATAATGAAGTTATAAATTATTAATTTTTTTCATGTTTATTTTTTTTATTTACATATAAATCTCTTAGATCGAATATTATACTAAGAATGAATACTACGGTCAGTTAGATTTCTCGGTCTACCACTTTGTGCAGCTGTCGTTTCACTGCCTTGACTTCTCCATTGATTATTCCCCATTACAAAAGGATTCAAAACAAACAACGAAATATTATCAAGACATTAAAGGTTTTATTTTGAAAACACCTACGGGTGCTACAGAATATAAAAGTATTTGCCATTAGACAGATTTCAATGAAAACATGTCCTTGACTACGTAACGAAGTTTCAAAATGATTTGCGAAAAATGATAGAAAGCAATATTGAATCAGAGGAAGCGAATTCCCTTATCCTATTCTTAACTCTGTGTCTCAATAACTCAAACATTGTTTTTATTCTGATATACTTTTGTAATATTCAGTAAATACTTCAGACTAGCCAATATAAGATATCTAATGATTCTAGTTCAAATGGGCTGCTAACTTGAGAATTAGTGTTTATTTTTGATATCTGTAATTATTTCTATAATGTCAGCTTCTGTTGGAGAGATTAAAGCTAATATGTTAAGTTGAATGAACTTTTGATCATTAAGAAGTTTTGGATTACACGAAGTTACTTCAATATTACCTGCATTTTCAAAAGTATCATCAAACTTCGATAATATATTTCGAACTTTATTTTGCTTACTTAGTTGATCTATTTCCTTAGTTTTCTTTAAATTATTTTTTTGTTAATAACATTATAACAATACTCCACTACTTATTATTATTATTATTGTTACTTTCTGTTATTTTTTCGGAGTATTTTTGTTTTATGAAATTATTCATAAGATTTTTTTTATTATAATTTTCTAAATATATTTTGTTACTTTTGTTAAATTTCACTTAAAACACAAAACTATCTTTTTTTTATAGGTTCTAATAATTCATTTGTCATCCATTGCTGTTTATATTCTATATTAGTTTTATTATAAGGGAATGAACTATTTGAATTAAGGGATTTTCTAATTATATGTTGTTGTTTTTTTAATAGATTATTAATTTTATTAGGAATTGTAATGTTATATTTGATAAGTTTTTCTAGAAGTTCTTACATATTTCGGGCAGGTTTCTCTTTACAAATTTTATACAAAGGTGAGGTTTTTGTTTCGGTATTTGATTCTCTATTTGGGTTTATGTTTTGTTTCAAATTCCTCAGTTATAGCATTATCATGTAATGATCAGATATATCAGTCTGTATAACGTTTCCAATAAAATGAACTACATTAGCTTTAGCTAAGCCATGGTCAATGCATGGTTTTGAGGTAGTTATATTTGTCCTAATATCCCTTGTGACTTTGTTAATAGAATATGTTTAGCCAAAAGTATGCTAAATCTCTATGTATTTCTAAACAACAGGATTTATTGTATCGTCTAATATATGAATGGTTATATCTCGCATTATAAGCATGGCACAATTTTTTGCATAAGTTACAAATAAGATAAAACAAAATGAGAAACAAGAGCAGCACACGA
>JAFIDM010089165.1:0-45448 GCA_023159025.1 Thereuonema tuberculata
TGTTTTTTAATGCTATAGATGCAAGGGTTCCGGAGCGAAGCGACGGTTCCTGGTTATGTAATAATACGATTTTCAGTAAAGATTTGATAACAGCAGCAATTTACCATCTGCTTTTACGATCAGTTTAAATAATTTCAAATAGATATCAACTTTGCACAGGAATTAAATTCTCCTCTAAACGTCCTGGGGTCCACCCATTCCTCTGTAGAATGGATAACTGGTTTCATTACAGGCAGTCGAGCTTTGAGCTGACTAAACGACCTCATCTCAGTCTCAAGGTATGGGAGCCTTACCTCCAGCGCCACAGTGAGCCCCAGTGGGATTTACTGAACCTAATCTACTTTAATGTAAAATCTTAATTTTGTGGCATTTGCCCTTTTTCCAAAGAGCCCCTGAATTAAGTCCGATATTATAGGTAAATTATAGGTAAGCATTTCATTATTATCATTCTTTTGTGCATTACTGCCTCTTAAACTGACGGTGGCACCTCAGTTTAAGAGGCAGTAATACACAAAAGAATGATAATAATGTAATGCTTACCTATAATTTACCTGTAATATCTGACTTAATTCAGGGGCTCATTGGAAAAAGGGAGGCACGACAAAGTTTCAAATACGACATGAGTAATTTATTAAGGACAGAAAATTATTAGCCAACAAGTAAATTTTAGGTTTTCGTATCAAGATTTTTTTTTTTATTTTCAAAGTTTATTTCAGAATTAAAGTAGAACGTCGATTATCTCAACTAATTGGGACCAAAATTGGCTCGACCAATCCAATTGTTTTAATAATCAACGTATTGAAGATCAGAATATCCAGTTTGTGTGATATTGTACTATGTATAAAATGCACTAAATGTAGATATTCTCATTTTTTTTGTTGGGAGGCGGAGTAGTTCGGATAATTGATGGTTCGAATAATCGAAGTTTTAATATAGTTAATCTGCATGTAAGTAATGATCAGTAGAGGCTCCGATATATTTAAGTCTCTGTAGTATTTCGGCAGCATTGCATGGAAGGCATCCGAAAAACATCACAGCTGTGTAACTAATAACATCTAATTATTACATTGCGATAAGGATGTGATCATCCATAAGCTTTGTCTTCTCTTATGTGGAAGTGATAAGAACACAAAGTAATGTAATGTAATGTGAGCGTGGGTGGCTTGACAGCCAAGCACTGCGACCTGAAAGATCTATTGTGCTATCCCACGGACAGAAGGACAGACGGAGAGAAATGCAGGGGAAACGGGAGAACCCCGGGAAAACTTGCCCTGCGCGGATCGCCAAACCCACAGAACACAAATTATGTTTTTAGGCAATTTTCAATTTTTTTTTTTTTTTTTTTTTTTTGTAACAGGAATGTAAGGTTTTCTCGAAAAGGGAAATCTAAAAGTTTGGATATATCTTTTGAGTTTATTTGTTTATTATTCTTTTCTGTTTTTATTTACCTTTAAAACATAATAAGGTATTTTAGCTGAGTCAGTGATTCGATAGCATTCGATTACTTGATATCCGATCTTTTCTAAACTCCCAAAAATCAACAACTCGAGATTAATGTTATTATTTCCCCAATAACATATGACAAATTTCCGTCCATAATTCCACAAAAACGGTAAAGTTCCAATAAAGTTCTGTTTTTATTGTACCCACCAGGTGTTTTTGGTATTCAAAACACACTGGCGCAGGATTTTTTTTTAAATTTCATTAACGATGTTGGTTGGGATTCCATTTTGAATGCTCTGTAAAGCTAACGAACCAAGTAAGTAAAGATAGAATTTATAACAGGGTTCTTAAACCCGCTGCCCGCCTGAACGGATTTTGGCTCACAAAAAATATAAAATTATTTTCAATAAATATTTTTAATTTTAAACCAAAATCCCTCTCTGCCTCAAACCAATGTATTTTATTTTATTCATTTCTTTCGTACATTTTGTAATAAATAAATAAACCTCTTAAACGTTTCGTGTCCTGTGTCGTATTGAAGGACAGCTGAACATTTCCATATTAAACTCTAACGATAAAGTAACCAAAAATCTCAACGAAAAATATATTTCACTTTGTAAAATGTATTTTAAACGCATTTCACTTTCTTTATTATTCAGTAAACGTGTTGCAAATCTAAGTTATTTCTGTTTATAATGCCTATTTATTCTTACAATAAACAAAACGTGTGAGTTTAAGGATGAAAGATCTAATACAAATATTTGAATCCTAATGTTATCGTAACAGTATTGCCTGCAAGACACAGAAACATTGGTCCTTGGACAAAAAAGATTGAAGACGTCTGATTTAAAACATTCACTAACTCATTAGATAGCATGAAACATATTATCAGACGCATTTTTCTACATAGATCAAATGCCCACAAGAAGAGTTTATGAGGAAACATAAGTTCACTATAACAGAAAAAATATTATAGGCCTTTTATTTATTTTCAATGCCAATTATATACAGGCGGTCCCAGGGTTACGGACGACCCGACTTACGGCGTTCCATACTTACGAACGGGCTCCTAGGCTCCCCATAACGATAATTTATAATTAAGTAATTTAATTAATAATTCGGGAAGAAGTTTCTTCCGCGCGTGTAAACAATCCCGCATGTAAACAACCCCCCTGTCTCTTATTTATACTTTTTGTATGAGTTTGTTTTTGTGTTCTGTTTGTTGAATATTAAAAGAAAGAGCACAATACTACATTGGTTTTTCAAAGCCAACACACATATAAACGGTTAAAATTAAAGTTATTTATAATAAAGATCACTAACGGTTTCTCGAGCTCATGAATTTGCCCGCATCGTCAGGTACATTTATATGCTTCATGTTCCTTAAATAAGCAAATCTCACATTAAGATGGAATCAAATCGTAAACCAATCATATTAGGTTTTGATTATCGTCATCAGGGTTGAATCCATAATGAAGTGAGGGTATAGAAAACAGTAGTGTGGATAAGAAAAAAATAAATAAATAACGAAACTTTTTTAATAAATAAATAAAACGAATTTAAAAAAAAATGAAAAGAAAAAAAATTAATAAAAACTTTGAATTGTGTGATAACAGGATATTTTACCGATTTTTTCCCAATAGATTCAATTATACTATATTTAATAAATTAGCGGATTTTGAGAACTTTAGAAAGAAAAAAAAACCAAACAAAAAACGGGGGTTTAGTAATCTATTAATAAATTATAATGTGCTATACTTTGGACGGATAAGATGTCATTATAAGCATTGTTGTTTAAAAGTGATGTGAATGGATTCTTTACATCTTCTAACTAATGTTGTTGCTGCTTTGCCTAATATCTGTGAATTTTGTAAATCTATTATATGTCCAATTTGTTGGACATGGGTAGCAGTTACGTAATTTTTATCTGCCATTTTGATTGCACGACCGTGCTCTTTAAAACGAATACGTAATGCCCTTTCGTCCCGCCAATGTAAATGCAATTATGATTTTGACACTTTAGTGCATATATTACACTGGTATTACTTATTATATCTTCTTTGTTGGGTTTGTGAAACTTATTTTTAATAGTGTTGTTAGTTTTGGCGGTAATTTGTATATGACGTTTTTTAGATAACTTAGTCAGGATTGGAAGATTGACTTTTTTTTTATTTTTCTTATCCACACAACTGTTTCCTGTACCCTCACTTCATTATGGTCTCAATCCTGATGACGATAATCAAAACTTAATATGATTGGTTATGATTTGATTCCATTGCTGCTTAATGTTAGGCTTGCTTATTTAAAGAACATGATGCATGTGAATGTATCACCTGACGAAATGGGCAAATTCATGAGCTCGAGAAACCGGTAGTGATTTTTATTGTAAATAACTTTATTTTTAACCTTTTATATGTATGTTGGCTTTGAAGAACTAATGTAATATAAAAACACACGTTAAAGTATTGTAAAAGAGCACAATAGTTTCTAGAACTTGTTATTACAGTACAGCGATATTATTGTTATTATTATTACTAGGCCCCCCCCCCCCGTCTCTCCCTGGGAAGTATGAGATACTCTAAGAAGAATCGATTCCAAGAGGTTATGGCGGTACAATGTGATATTTTATTCCTTTTTGTGGATGGAGAGAAGCTAAAATAATGAACATTCACGTTTAAATTATTAGGCTACTAGGCTATTAAGGCTAAAATTAATGGGTTAATTTTCTATTAGGCTAAACTATTAGGTTACAATTAATGGGCGATTTTCTTGGCTAAACTATTAGGCTAAAATTAATGGATTATTTTCTATTTTCTCTGGCTGTTCTCTCATTGCGCCACACACACACAAAGGGAGTGAAAAGAACCAATAATTTGAATGTATTTCCCGTGGCCTAATGGATAAGACTAATGGATTCTCCAAACGGTATCAAAATATGATAAAACAAATATTACTAAACCTAACTGTCTCAAAGTTGACAAAGTAATAAGTTTTTTTAGATCATACTCAAAATTTGTTAGAACACAAACACCTAAAGTTGTTTGAACCTAACTGCTTCATAAACAAAACTGTTAGGTATCATTTGACCTCGAGGGCCGTGAAAAACAAATGTTGGGATCCTAATGGCGAAACCATGAAATTTTGGAAATATCTGAATCTTAACTAAACTTATAAGATGAAATTTCTATCGATCAGTGAGTAATACTCAAATAAAATGACACTGCCCATGAACTCAGTGGCTAAAAAAAATACAGTAATACTGATTTTCTGTTAAATATTTTCCTTAACTACTATTGGTTTCATAAAACTTAAAACTTAACTTCTTTAAAACTGATATTATTGGTAATAATATCAATTAGTAAAAAAAAAATGATGTATCCTTTCTATTACATCAGGTCTGCAAAACTAGCAGGACTGAACTGCACTAAGGAAAAGTGCTTTCCAATAGATCTTCTGACAATGGAACAATAATAATGTTTAGTTCCGTTTAAAGAAAGATTTAATTCTATAAAGAAAGTGAATTTGGGGTCTGCAGTGCCAGAAACTTACCAAAGGAACTCTGTATTAATGGTTGTAGGGAGAGCGTTAAAAATGTGATCCAATAAGAGAATATAGCAAATTGAATTTGAAAGAATATAGGATATACAGTCAGACCTTGATATAAGTTCAACCGCATATAAGGTCACCCCGCATAAAAGGTCACTTTTCTAAAGTCCCGGCTCATTGAATAGGAATTCTTTGATATGGATTATCGGATATATGGTCAGGTCTTAAATACCGTAATCGCATATAAGGTCACTTTTGTCTGTGATTTCAGTGCCACACTGATTCAATTCCAAGAATTTTTCCTGTGGCGTCATTTCTCGTACTGACGGAGGGACAGCTTTTTCACAAAGCACTTCATTCCCTCAAATTCTAGAAAAAAAGATGATGAAGACGATATTCCTTTATCTGTGTTAATACAAGATCTCAGAAATCGCGGCTATGCTGTAGAAGATGAAAGTGAATATGTGAGAATTGATGATAAAATTGCTACCACTTCTCAAGCTTCGATTTCCGAAATTGTTTTGTAAGTTTTAGATTCCAATGCATTAGACAGTGATACTAAAAGTAAAGCGGTGACACAAGCAGAAGCACTCAGAGCATTAAATTTTCAGAAACTACAAAACTTAGAAAATATTGTACAAAAGATGAAACCCAAAATCGCGATAGTCCTGTATTATGGATTATTTTAAGTATGGTCAGTTGTACATCAGTACTATACTAGTACTATTTGTATACAATTTTATTCCGAATTAAAATTAAAAAAAAAAATTCTTTCTGATTCCATTAATTTTAATTGATTCAACTAAATTAAAAAATTATAATCTAATAAACTGATATTTTTATATTAAATATTACAAAGAATTATACTGTATTTATATAATGCTTATTTATTGACAAATGTGTATGAATCGGTTATAAGGTCACCCCCTTATAAGGTCACTTTCGTGAGGTCCCAAGGGGTGACCTTATATCGAGGTCCGACTGTATTTAGGAAAAATATATATCACCAGGTTATAACAGAAAGCCCTAAGAAGAATAAAGGATGACAAAGATTATAACAGACAGCAAAAGAAAATAGATAGAAACTATGTTTCCATCCCATATCATGAAGACATGTATAAGAGGTTATGGCACCTTAGGTATACACATAGTGAACAAAGCCTGTAACACCATATGAATGTTTCTAAATAAAGCAACTAGTAATTCGTCTAAAATGTCGATAAGTAGGGCAAATCAGCAGAACGTTGTGTATGGTTTGAAGTGTTGTAATAGTCTTACTAAATCGTCCAGCGCCACAGCTGCTTTTGCGCCATTAAAAACCCAACCAACAACAACAACAACAACAACAATAACAACAACAACAAAATCGTGCGTATACTCCAAACACACCTGACGGAGCACGTTAGAGCCATAGAAAAGGGAAACAAACAATACTATACTACGTAGCATTATATTAACACCGGACATAACATTAATATGAGCGATTCCATCATTTATGCTATTATAAAAGATGATTATTTACGTAAATTTTAGAAAACTCTTGTGATTAAGGACAAGGAATGTTATAGCATGCATATATCCATACAAAAAACATTGCAGTATGACATTTAAAACAAAAATCTTCCAGCCTCGAGACTATGGTCAAAGATGGATGCTTCCAGCTTCCCCTCCTAAACGCAATGAACCAATCAGCTGAATGACGTATGTGATTTGAAAGTTTTCAAAATCAGTATCTGCCTTCTATGCCTCCTATCAGTTGACGAAGGACATGAATTCACACTACATGTTATGTTATGTTAATTGTGCATGTCTTGGTCTTTTTATACTAAGAGATTGTCGAACTTTTTATATTTGAAATTTTTTCCATATCGGTATTTCTGGAGAGATAGAAGCGAGAAGATTTCAAAAATTCATGGAAAAAGTAGTTATTTAAGAGAATATGCTGATTGTATATTTTCGTACACCCACATATTATAAACGATATTGTGAAGATATTGAGAAGAAACGATTGAAAAGAGCACAACAGACAGATTTGGATCGAAAGAATGAAGCCGAACGTAAAAGACGGTCAAGAGCTAAGGAGACAACGGAAGAGATACAAGAGAGACAGAGGTTAGACGCCGAATGACATCAGGCAGAGAGAGAGACAGAGACTTTAGGTCCCCTAACTCTACTTCATCTAACATCCATCTCAACTTATCTCAATCTGTACATGGGGGATGGCCTAGTTAATTCAAAGTATGTTAAATGTTGTAAAATTAGATAACGGCTTCTCCAAATACAGAAGAATTTTAGAGTTATACTATTGATTACACAACAGTAGAAATGTAATAGGAAAGTTTTGTTTTTTGGGCAAATAAATCAATGAAAGAAAGTCTTCGACATTTAGAGATTCCTACGATTTTTCTTTGACTGTGGGTTTTTCTTTTATTTGTTTTTTGGCTTAAAAAGGATGTAATTCAGTAGTTTTGCTTACGTAGGCCTAAAAAAAAAGTGAGTTTCTCTTAATTGGAAAAAAGTTTATGAAGGATTTTTTCCCACTCCGAGTGAAGCTGATTTTATATTCTCCGAAACATTGAGAAGAAACAGCGCAGGAGTCTTAAACATCCCTTGACGAAGGCTCGAGAAACCCAACCAGAATATTGAGTCAACTTCACCCAGAGCTGGAAAAAAATCTTCCTAAACGATTGTATATTATATCCAAATATATGATCTATTCCTATTGATCGCAGTTATGTAAGTTTCTCTTGTATTTAAGTGATAAAGCAGCAGAATGAAATTTAAATAATAAACTAATAAATTCCTTGACATAGAAAGTTATAAGATGTAATAAAAAAATCTTCAATATAAAGTAGTTACACTGTAGTCAGTAAAATAGCATTTTTCTCGAAGCAATAAAACTTGAGGAATGTTATTCCAATCCTTTTCTTGAGTGGAATGAACTTCGTAGTAAGTAAACGTGAAGTAATAAACCTGCAGAAGCTTCTGTTCGTGATCCAATTATTATTCTCGAAGGAACAAGACGAATCGGCCATTGCAGGGCAATGATGTATTACCAGCAATACATGAACGGAGAAGCAAATACTGTTAATGAGATACAAACATGTGATCCTCAGTAATAATTAACTGATTTAGGTTTCCTCTTATCTCTTATCATTACGAACAAGTTAATTTACTTCAATCCCCCGAAATTCCAAAGGTAAAATGGAACACAAAATTTCATTTTAAAGTCTTAATTTCTTTCTTTCTTTTTTCCTAGTGGCTGACAAATAGAAAGAGCGCATGTTAAAGTTAAATTTCCTCTTCCTCTCTTCATCTTATGGATCGTAAACAAATTCAGAACGGTTTAAGATGTGAAACTATTACAATAAAGGAAATCAAATCATTTACCAGTTTTTCTTTCAGTTTCTGTTTATTTTTTAAGAGCTTGACTTTTTTATTTTTGTTTCTTAACAAAGCTTCTTTTCTTATAATTTTTTTTAAATTTCGTATTTTAGGTTTGTTTTGAAACTCCGCTTAATATGCATTAGAAAAAAAGATAAATAAATAAATAAATTAGAATATAACTTTAAGTCAAAATCCTCCTATCTGTCCATATGTTATCAGGATAATTCAAAACTATTAGTTTTCCTAACCTCAAAATTTGGTAGAAGGCTTTATAAAGAAAATTCCTATGTGGCACAAATCCGATCAGTAGGTAAGCAGCTGGGTCAAATTTGCCTAAATAGCTTGGCATTCAATTCAAAGTAGTGGAAAAAGAAATAGAGTTCCTATAAAATTCAGCTCAGTTAACCTTTGAACTGTTTGCTTTTTCTTTGCTTAATTTTTGGTAGTCTCCAACCGATCTCTTTGTATGTATTATGTTAGTACCGGGGCTCGGTTCTCATGTGAGTTTTGTGATGGTGAGTTTTGTGATGGGCAGGTTTTCTCGGGATTCTCCCATTTCTCGTAAACTTCTCCCATCATTCTTTCTCTCCATCTGTCCTTACTGGGATAGTACAATAGACCTACAGGCCGCGGTGCTTGGCTTCCCTGCCACCCACTTTCCCCACAATCAATCAAATCAATCAATGTATTACATCTCAATTATTATTTCATCATTGAACAACTGTTTTTTTTTAATGTTTATTTTTGCAATCTATCATCCTGACATTCGAAACTACAACTATTTCCAATTTTATGCAGACGTTGATATTAAAATGTAAATTAAAGATTGAACATTTTATGTTAATGTTTTCCCTGAAGGCTTTTATTAGGGAATTAAAGTAGAGCATATTTTTTTTTACCCCTTCGTAATCCATCTACTAAAAGATAGCTTTGGACCTAACAATATCTGATCAAACAAAGAATATAATTTTATATTGAAATAAGCATATTGAAGATAATTCAAGACCTAGTAATCTCAGAAAGCGGAAACTTATATTTACGCTGAAAGATTCCTATTTATCGTATGAGATGTTGGTCATTTACGTAAGGAGCTACGTTATCCATAGTGAGATCCTCTGGAATGAAATTCAATCCATACGAATTCAATCCATAAAAGTGACCATTATGAAGCTTTCCTTGAACAAAATTATCACCAGAATTCAGTAAGAAAAAGCTAAAAGTATACTGAGACTAAGCTATAATTATTAATTTTAACTATTACTTAGACTTCTACATGAATTGGGATGACATGCCAAATGACATCTTCTTGTTTAAAACAAATTGTCGAAACAAGTTAACACATGTTAAAATACTAAAAAAATAAATAAAATAAAATAAAATAAAATTGAAGCAACATTAATAAACAGAATCAAACAACTACTAAAAGAACGCAATATTTAAAATGAATAAAAAAAATGCAGCATATAGTTGGCTTCTGAATATACGCAAGATACGATGAAAAACAAATGAACAAAATAACAATATAAAAAAATTATATTAATCAAAAAAATTTAAGAAGTTTGCAGATGACAATTGCCAGTCACTTGTTTTATCGTAGTCTCCTATGATGATTTCAAAAGGGATTTTAAAGTAAACATGAGTTAAGGTAATTTTTTAAAGGTTCTGTTTAGAGCAAGAATGTAAGTAACATTCAGGAAGAGAATTCTAATTTTTGGGATACAAGGATATTTTTGGATATATAATTTTTGGAATAATTTTTGGGATACGGTCATAGTCCCAGTAGCAACCATATGTAGGGACTTGAGGCCATTGATCATGATGTCGGCCCATACCACGATACTGCTAATGGGATATCGGTCCCTTTCATGGATATTTTCTGTACAATACGCAGTACCACTCTCACGCCAGACCAGTTGGCATTTACAATCCGATCATAGACTAAACCTACTCTCATCTGAGAATAATACGGAAGCCCATTCCTCTTCGCTCCAATTGCGATGCTCACATCACCAGTGCAAACGGGCGCTACGGTGCAGTCTGGACAATGGGATACACACAACAAGTCCGCAGGCGTATAGTCCTCTTTGTCCCAAACGATCATCTGTTCTTTGCCACCCTTCTTCGATCTTTCCAATAATACGGCCACGCGTAAAATCATCGAAGTGATATCGGGAAGACATGTCGAAAATTTCAAGTTCGTCAATTAACATTTTCCAGTAAAACTTTCCCTTCGAACAACAACTGTCCACATGCGTCCAATCCTTCAAATCTCTTATCAGCGCTGTCAGGTGACGCATAGGCGTGGCAATGCAAAAGTTGCATACGCACACCTCTTCTTACTGTATCCTGCACTTATTCCAATGGTCAACATGTGGGTTCCTTCCATTTTGTGGTTGCTGGGGTGATAGTGTTATCCGTCCTTAGCAATTGTCCAGCAGTGTATATAGTATATACCGGGTGGCCATAACTAAATAGGAGGTGTTTGGAGCGCGATAGGCAAAAAACCGTTGGGCCAAAACCGGCCAAATTTGTACTACACAATTACTACTACACAATTTGGTGTATATACTGTACTATTGATACCATGGGATTACGATTTCGCAAAAAAAAAAATTTTAGTTCCGAATGACGCCACCAAGTGGAAACTGGCGCTGTATGGTGAGGTAATCAGACGTAGGAAAGAAAACAAAGTGTACAGTTGACAATAGGTTTTTTTCCTTCCTTTTATCGATTTTGGCCAACTAGGGACCACGTGACTAGCTCAACCTGACAACGTCAGGGCGAGGCTAGTGAAATTCAAGAAAGGGGGGACGAGAATTATATCCCGTCCAGGATAACCCTGAGAGAGTAAGTCCCAGGTGGGAAACGGACGAAACACAGAAGAAGAAAGAAACAGCCATGCCACCACCGGGATTCGAACCCGGGTGCTGCCGCATCGGCCACAACGGCAGCCCGCCGGCTAAACCGCACGACCACGCCAGCACGGCAATAGGTTTTTTTATTAGTTAGTTACACATACAGTTCAGTATTTGTCCTTGCACGTTGTCCAAAATCTGCATTCTATGGATCGTAGATTCTATTGCGGACCTCAGCAAATCTCTAGAGATTTGTCTCACATGAAGTAGTATTCGGTCCTTCATTGTTGCCAAACTATCAACGTGTCCTTGGTAAACCAATGCTTTCAAGTAACCCCACAACCAAAACTCACATGGCGTGATATCAAATGAACGTGCGCGCCTCTTCGGGAATGCTCGACTAATTATGTGGTCATCGGTGAAATGCTGACGTAGGACTTCCTGCAGTATCAATCCTACGTGAGGGGGCGCTCCATCCAGCATGAACACAGTCGTGTCAAGACATCCACGCTGTTGAAGTTCTGGAATAACGAAATTTCGCAGCATCTGTTATCGCACTGCAGTGACAGAACAGGTCCTGTTGGTTGCAGTTCTTCGAGAAAGTTCAGACCAATTATGAAGGAGGCTATAAAGCGATACCATACTGTGATCTTCAGTGGATGCAACGGCATCTGCTCAATAGCATGAGGGTTCTCAGGAGCCCAAATCCGACAGTTGTTTGCATTGAATCAGTTGTTGGACTTTTATCCCATGAATTGGTAATAGTCATGGGACCTTTCCATAGGCCCTTCTTTGTTCGGAATAACCGTAGTGCAGTAGACACAATACTGTTATTTTGGTAATAAAACTTTACGAGCAATGCACGATCATGTAAGCGTAAAGTAACGTTCACAGCACCATCAAGCAGATCGAACTGACCGATGCCACTCATGTTGAGGCTTATATCTGCGTGCCTGATGGCGTATGTTGTCTGTCACTAGGCGGCTGTAAGTGTACAGCGCCAGTTTCCCCCCTGGTGGCGACATTTGAAATTAAAAACGTTTTTCTGCGAAATCATTATCCCATGGTCTCAATAGTATACATATCAAATTTGGCCGTTTTTGACCCAACAGTTTTTTGCCTATCGCACTCCAAACACCTTCTGTTTAATTATGGTCACCCGGTTTATACCAGTCGTAACAAGAATTGGTACACCTCAAATACGGGTAACGCTGTATTCCTTTTTGAAATATCATTTCCGGAAAGTTGACATCAACTTTGCAATCTTAAATGGAGTACCCTGTATATTTAAATATATTTAAATTCTACTCGAAATTTGGAATTCCACAATGTATCACTTGCACATGTTTCCTTCGAATGAGTTATTTATGAGGACTCTGGAAAAACAAACCTGTCTATCTATTCCTGTACTTTATTGAATGAAAACAAAAGAGCTACAACAAATATTCATTGTAATGACAATTACGAACGTAGAAAAGAAATACATTGGCTCATATAAGTTGCTCAAAATGTCCACCATGAGCGTCATTGAGTAATTGGGCTGCTGAATTACTTTCCGCATAACGTTATTCAACTGAAGAGTTATACGGGATATCGTTGCTCGTACTCTATTCTGTAGATCAGCTAATGTTGTAGGTGGTCTCGAATAAACAATTTTTTTCAGGTGAGGGAAGAGGAAAAAGTCTAATACAGTCAAGTCTGGTGATCTAGGTGGCCAAGGTACTGGTCCATTGGTTCCAATCCAACTTAACGTTCGATTTTCCATCACAACAATACTTCTGTCGACGTACACCTCACTCACTAACAATACGTAGACGTATTACAATATAATACAGTAGAAACACACATGCCGGTGTTTTCTCAATGCCATTCGATGTCAATTATGTGTCTTAAAATATTCCTCATACATAATACATTCGAACGAAATATCTGCAAGTGATACATTGCGAATTCCAAATTTCGAGTACAATATGTCTAAATATACAGATGTTCCGTTTAAGATTGCGAAGTTAATATCATTTCCGGTTTAATATTTCAAAAGATAATACAGTGTTTTCCGTATTTTTTTATGCATCATTAATGTGCCAAATTGCATTACACTATAAGGATACATAACAAAAATATTTGAGGTATACAACAATCCTGTTACACCCGGTGTGTGTATATATATATATATATATACTGTCCGGCCACTTTATTAGGTAACATCTGCTGTGCGCACAAATGGTACGGGCGATGTCATTTGTGGGAGACGTTGTCATGGTGTGGGAGATGTTTTTCTGGCACACGTTGGGTCATTGATACCTCTGGAGGCACGTCAGGATGCTAGGATTGCAAGTGCAACCATACATGTTAACAGTTTATCCTCATGAAGATGGCTACTTCCAGCAGGATAATGCGCCGGTGCACAAAGCCCGCATCACTATGGGATGGTTTGAGGAACATGACGATGACTTTTCCTTGCTGCAGTGGCCCGCTCAGTCCCGGGATCTTAGCCCGATTGAAAATTTGTGGGATGAGCAGGAACAGAGCTGTTCGCTCCAGGCCTACACCTCCATCAAATCTTCAGGAACTGCGTGACACGGTACACAATACCGCAACAACATTTTCAGCATCTTGTGGAATCCATGCCTCGATGAATTCAGGCTGTTTTGAGGGCTGAAGGAGGCCCAACACGCTACTAGGTAGGTGAACCTAATAAAGTGGCCGGACAGTGTATATTTTATTTCCATTTTTTGACAATTTTTCTTTTTTTCGAAACATTAGTCACATTGATTTTAGAGCTTTCGCCACAAACTTTTCAGAGGTTTTAGAGCCCTGTTATTGAACTACAAGTAATAAGTATTAAAACATTCGAAATCTGTTCACGGGTTTTTAGGGGGCGGGCCTTTGAAGTGGTGCGTGACCCAAAGTTGTGAGGTGGATAACTGCCGTAAATTTTGAGCTTTTGAGCTCAAAACTGACCTTGACTTCGGGTGAGTATCAAACTTTCTTATTAAAATAGTATCGCGACAGAGATATTTTAAAAACTTATGCTTACTCCTAATAGCATGAACCTCCTTTAATTTTCAAAGTTTTAATAAATTATTTATCAAACCCTTAGGAAAGAAAACAAAGTTAATTAAAACTGAAATTTTTAATATTCTTATCATATTTTAACTTAATTAACTTGAATAAAGATAAAAGCATTAAAATTGTATTTTTATAATGCAATGTGTTCTTAAAATACTTCCTGATAACTCATGATTATTTAATACATGGTAATTCATTAAAACTTCTTGGAATTTGAATTACAAGGTTACTTTTAACCCTGCTTCTTTGAAATATGTCAAGATATGCATTCTGATCCACTTTCTTGAATTTCAGTGAAGTCGGCCAATTGGCTCCCATATTGTGGCATTGAGGGCTTCGAAATATTGAAGGCAGGAAATGCAGCCCCTAGTATTATTACATAGTTGATTTCACCGTAGTTTCATTAGTTGGACTCGATCCCAGTATTAAATGATAAATTATCCTCGATAACTGACGAATTTCTAATCACAGTTTTAAATTACATTTATTATTGAATTGAAATGATCTGATTACTTAAAGTTCTGCGAAATAGAAGTAATTAATTGGAAATTCTCATAGATTTTGTATATTTTACTTTATGGTAAATGCTTTGAATGATAAATACTGATTTAGTTAATAATAATATTAAAAACTAACGTAATATACAAAATTAAGAATCGATAAAGCGATTTTTGTAATTAAAAAGTTTTTAACGAATAATAATAAAAACAAGTAAAAAAAAAATTGTGCTAAAGCATAAAATTAATGGCAGCCCATAATAACAAGAAAATTTTAAAATAGTAATAAAAAAAAAGAAAGTCTATTAATGTAAGGAAAAATAAAAAACCCCAAAACGCAAATATATGGATTCGAACCGAAAACCTCCATCATATGACTCCGAGACTTTATCCATCAAGCTATAGCTACCAACTGAAATAAAACGCTTGCATTTTTAACATTTAAGTTAATAGCGGAAATCCAATGAAAACAATGCCAAATATCTTGAGCATGGGAAGTGTTGGCCAATGAAAATACCCCATTCCTATGGTGTTTTGGCCTCTGAACCCGATGGTGAATTTCGTTTGCCGATCCGACCTTCCGTTCGGGAGTTGTTAGTGGTAAACGAACGGATGGACAGGACAAACGCAATAGCTACCGATTTTGTCCATTATTACAACAGCTCCCAAAGAGGTCTCTAAAAAGCATTCTTTTGTGTTATTGAAGTTTGTGGATCAATTTTCAATCCTGTCACAGAATAAGTTATTATATTCCTTCGTAAAATAAATAACAAGTTACTTAAATGATGTTATGCAGTAGTCCACATTCTATCATAACTAACTTAGAACTTTGAACAATCTGAACTTCAATTTGCAACCGGATTGTTGCCGTTCTGTTTACCCAACAGGGACAATCCAACCATTTTTTTGTGTAAAGTAAATAATGAATTGGTTATTTTTTCTTAAATAATAAACTTAATTAAAAATCGATATAATTTGCAATGTAAAATGTAAAATTTCCTTACCTAATTAAAAAATTAAAATTAATAATTAGTCATTAATGCATATAAAATCCCAGCACTGTCATTCTGAGTTCACGGAAAAATCCATCAGGCTGTCTCTAGCATGAGAGTTGAAAGCTATTGATGTTATGCTTTGATTTTTTTTAAACTTCTGAAGCGCTTTCGTTTTGGAAAAACGTCATTCGATTATCGTTTCATAGATTTCTGTTACTATCTTGTGGTTGTTGACGATTGGAAATTATATTTCCAATATAGATTTATATTTCCTGCAGTTTTTTGCTATACAATTCGGTGATGTTGACATTGTGATCTAGTCCATTGTTGACAATAGTTTATGGTTGTTTTATCAATTCATCTGCAGAAGTAGTGTTAAAACTTTTTGTATCATAAATTCTTGGTTTTCATCTCTAGTAATTAGTAAAGCTTAGAATTGAGACTATTTGTTCAATAAACAAATTTAGGCTCAATTTATTTGTTAAATTAAATTACACAAATAGTGGATTCTCAGTAAAATAAAGAGTAGAATCTTCATATTATTTATATCATTTCCACTAGAGAAGAAACAGGTCTAAGAACATTACCACAAAACCTCCATTAAACTTTAATATTCTTAATTTCATTCAAGACAACACATACATTAGAATATACAAATAGAATTTTATAATAGAATACAAATCAGAAACCAATAAAGCAACAATATTCAATGTGAAATATATATGCTACAACTTCTTAAATAATTTAAAAAAGTACAGTAGTACCACTAACAAGGAGAGGTCATACCCTGTATCTTTCCAAAATCAATGCCATTTTGTGGGTTGAAAGTGCAAATGAAGTACTTCAAAGATATATATGGGTTAAGGGCCAACCTTCAAGCGTTTTTGAGATATTTGAGATTGTTTTCGTCGATGTTTGTGTATTAGCTTTTAATTTCCTGTTGTTCAATACCAAGAAGTTTTGCTGTGGTTCTGTGCCTAAGTCGACCACCTGTAAATCTCAGGATCCGGGGTCCGAGTATGATGAGATTAGAATTATAAAAATTGTTTAAATACTTATAATCAGCAATTTCTTTAGAGTTGTATGTATGTATGTATGTATGTAGTGAATGTGGGTGGCAGAGAAGCCAAGCACTGCGACCGAAGGTCTATAAACCAAGATGCCTGCAGCACCCGGTGTTCCTAGGAGGTCTCCCGTTCAAGTACTGACCGGGCCCTTGCCTGCTTAACTTCTTTAGAGTTAGTTATATAACATAAAGGTTGTGTTAGGATTTTTTTATTAATTTATATTATATTAAGTAAAGACTAATTATAAAGTCTCGCAGAGACGTAGAAGTTCTCCGCCTGGCAATCCGAGGTTAGATTCTGATGAGAGGGAACCGTTTTTTTTTTCTTTGTTTCTTTTCTTTTTTTTTCTTTCCTTCTTTTTCTTTTTTTTTCTTTGTTTCTTTTCTTTTTTTTTCCTTCTTTCAGATAATGTAGGTTTTGGTTGTATGAACATTAAGCAGAAAGAGAATATACGATTAGAAATAAATAAATAATATTCTAATAATATCAGATTAATATAAAATATTCTTTCTGATTTTTGAAACTCAGATTTAGAATTATTAACTTGGAAAATTGAAGACTGCGAGACTAAATGAACTACTACAATACTCTTCTGAAGTAGAAGTGAAAATAAAGTGGAGGACAATTATAATAATAATTACGCAACTTCACTAAACTTTACTTTAATCATTTTTTCTTTTCTTTTTTTCCTCTATTAATACACTTTTAGTTAAGGAGAATATTATTTATTTATTTCTAATCGTATATTCTTTTTCTGCTTAATGTTCATACAACCAAAACCTACATTATCTGAAAGAAGGAAAAAAAAAAAAAGGAAAAGAAGGAAAGAAAAAAAAAAAAAGGTTTCCCCCTCTCATCAGAATCGAATCACGGATTGCCAGGTGGAGAACACAGGACCATAGCAACACTTGTTATAATATATAACTGGAAGTTAATAAGCTAATACTTAAAAATCGATGAAAACAATCTCAAATATCTCGAAAACCTTTGAGGGTTGGCCCCACAACCCATATATATTTTTGAAATACTCCATGTGTACTTTCATCCCATAAAATGGCATTGATTTTGGAGAGATACAGTGTATGACCTCTTCTTGTCAGTGTTTTAATTTATAATAAACTTTACGTAAACCTATAACATGCATTCAAGCATTTTCTTTAAAGAAAATTGCATTGAAGAATTACATTATTACATTAATCGCTTTTTAGCAAAAATTCTTAGATTCACAACATAACATCATTAACATATCAATTTCAAATTAATAGACATATCAGCCGTTTGGGCATAGCTGAGTGGTCAAGGCGATGGACTACCATGTGGTTAGTATGTCCAAACGTGGGTTCGAATTCTGGTGTAGGCTTGGATCATTCATTCTTTCTTCCCTTACTTTCAACGACTTGTTCTCCATTTCATATCTTGTTCCTGGTGCCTCTGTCGCTTTTGTACCATTCAAGTTGAAAGAAAGCAACAAAGCATTTACCAACTTCTACTGATAACTTCTTTTGGTTTAATGTAGTATTGCATTCTTGTATCTTATATTTAGAAGAAATATTAAATTGAAAAAGATAAAATTTCAAAATAATAAATGACATATACTAAATCTTGGCATTCTTTTCGGGAAATACATTACAAGTTTGTTTTCTTGTCTTGAACATTTTAGGTTTAGACATAATGTTTGTTCCTAACTCTGAAGGTGATCTTGATCTCTCCATCTCGTTCTTGGACGTCCTCGGTCTCTTTTTCCTTTGGGTTTATATGCTAGAATTAATTTTGGAATCCTATATTTGGACATTCTTTCTACATGGTTAAGCCAATTTTTCTAATAATTTTGGATTTCTTGAATTATATTTGGTGTTTTAAGTTATACTCTGATATCATCATTTTTCTTTTTGTCTAAACGTGTAAATCCTAATAAAGACCTTAAAAATTTCATTTGTGCAGTTTCCAATCTTTGTTTGTTTCTTTGTTTTAATATACAGGTTTCACTCCCATATTTAATTGCTGCTTTGGCTGTAATGTTATGTAATCTTAGTAGTGTTTCATTCGCCATTTGCTTTCCAAATCTTCTTCTAATTATTCCATTCATTCTGTTATATTTCTGTACGTTTGATATCAGGTTTATCTTATCTTTATAACATGAGATTATGTTTCCCATTTTTATATATTGATTTCCATTCTTTTGGAATTCTATTTATATATATAAGCTATATATTGAAAAGTATTGGGGAAAGTCCACATCCTTGTCTCACTCTTTTATTTATAGCTAAAGGCTCTGATATTTTTCCATTCCTAAATTTTGTACTAATTTCTGTTTCTCTATATATACTTCTAATTAAATTAATTAATTTCGTCGGGATTTTATCTTCTTCCATAATTTTCCACAGTAAATCTGTTTAGATTACCATAAGCGTTTTCAAAATCAATAAAGAGTAGGTACGTTGGTAAATTAAATTCTCTTCTTTTTTCAAGTAATTGCTGTAATGTAACTATAGCATCTGTACATCCTCTTCCTTTCCTAAATCCACATTGTTCTTCTTCTAAATAGATGTCTGTAAAATGGATTAATTTATAAGCTCAAAAATAAATAAATAAATAAATAAAATACAATAAAATAGCAGCAGATGTAAGCTCAGCGAAGGAGGGTTAGTTTCCAGGACTGAGTGAGGAGAGGGGAGGCTAGAAAACAAACCATCCTATTTTAAGCTGTCAATAAGTAACTTATCATATTTTATGGAAATCCTTTCTAGTTGTTAGAGCGTGATACAACATAGCAGACAACATCAGACATCAAAGTATGAGAAATGTTCAAATGGAATAGCAAGATTTCACATACTTCTGTCAATCAATTTTGAAAATAATGCAAACATTTTATAATTTTTTATAACAAGATATAAGAATCTTTTAATAACTATTCAGCATTCAGTCATTTTTATTGGAGGGTATCAAAATATAATGAGAATACAATTGACATCAAAAAGCTGCAATTACTGCTTTGCATTATTTTGAGGAACATAGAATTTTGCCAAAGTTTTTCACTAAAATCAATAATTTTGAAAAGCTGAAACTTATCAGAAACATCTATTGAACATTTGATTGATTATCTCAAATGCATTGTGGGGCTTTGCTGACAAGTTAACTTAAAAAATATCGCTTCTTAATCGGATAATTTATAGGATGATCCAATACTAAACTTAGGTCTATCTTTGGTTGAATTACCTAATTTCTGTTAATAATAACTGTTATCTATTGTTTTGAATAATTACTGCTTTGGAAATTTATGTAGAAGAACACTAAATTGAAAACTTTCGATAATTTATTTTGATAATTCGGAGAAGCTGGACTATCAATAATATCTTGATAGCAAAACTTTTCTTTATGTCCCTAAAAAAACAACAACTGAAAATGAAACTGTTTTTTATTTTACACGGTTTTCATCTTCCTTCCATTTTTACTTTCTGCGTTTCGGATCACCTTACAATTTAGAGATCCCGGTTCAATACATGCTTGCCTTCGAACAGTTCTTTCAACACTAAGGAATAAAGAGTCAGTAAAATTGGCTAGGGATGTAATACATGGGCGGATTTACGGGGTGCTAGAGGGTGCGCCGCACCCCCAGATTTTTGGGATGATAATTTTTTTTACAGATAAATAAAAATGTTTTCTGTCATAATAATTTTATTAATTATTATTTTAGGCCTAAACACGGAACATTTAAATTGGGTTTTGGTGTTTGAATTTGGTATACAAAATTCTTACTTTCAAGAAAAAAAAATATATAGGGGGAAAAAAAGTAAAGAAAGACTGACAATTTTTTTAGGAGCTAATATGGATGGCTCTGAAAAACTGAGACCGCTAGATAACGGAAAATTTGAAAAGTCAGATTGCTTTAAAAACGTTAAGTCTTTACCTTTGGATTATGATGCAAACAAAAAAGCATGGATGAATGCTAACATATTTGAGAAAAGTATACGGCGTTTCGATAGACACTTTTTGAAAAATAAAAGAAAAGTTGTTTTCGTCGCAGATAATTGCCCTGCTCATATCAACATACCTCAGTTGAAATCAATTGAGCTTGTTTTCTTACCCCCAAATGTTACCAGTGTTTTGCAACCTTTGGATCAGGGAGTCATTCAAAATTTGAAAATGAACTACAGAAAGCTCCTTCTGAAAGACTTGATTTCAGCAATTGACGAGAAAAAATTTTTTCACGTGTCTGTTAGATGCAATTTTTTATATTCACAAAAGTTGGAGCTTTGTGTCAAACACATGCATTTCAAATTGCTTTCGACATGCTGGTTTTCAATTTTCTACAAATAGTGTGGATGAAATAACAGATGAAGATGATGAAGACGATATTCCTTTAGCTGTGTTAATAGGCTACAAGATCTCAGAAAGGCGGCTGTGCTATAGAAGGGGAAAGTGAATACGTGAGAATTGATGATGAAATTGCTACTACTTCTCAAGCTTCGATTTCCGAAATTGTTTCGCAAGTTTTAGATTCCAATGCATTAGAGAGTGTGGATAACGACAGTGATACTGAAAGTGAAGCGGTGACACAAGCAGAAGCGCTCAGAGCAATAAATGTCGTAAGACATATTTTTACGAGCCATGAGGGAGCTGAAGAACATTTTCAGAAACAACAAAACTTAGAAAACATTCTACAAAAGATGAAACCAAAATCGCGACAGTTTTGTATTATGTATTATTTTAAGTAAGGTCAGTTATACATCAGTACTTTGCTTGAGCATACTAGTACTATTTGTATATAACTTTATTCCGAATAAAAATTTGTAAAAAATATTTTTTTTCCGATTCCATTAATTTTAATTGGTTCAACTAAATTAAAAAACTATAACCTATTAAACTGATATTTTTGTACGTATTAAATTTTACAAAGAATTATACTGTATTTATATAATGCTTATTTATTGCCAAATGCGTATGAATCGGTTATAAGGTCACTTTCGCGAGGTCCGACTGTATCTCGAAAGGAACAGTTCCGTAAAGAGTTCTACTGTGGACCAATAAGCATGAAATGCCTTTTCTTCTGATTTTTGCAATTTAATGTGAGTTTTGTGAAAAAAAAACTTTTCATAGATTAGTTTTTTTTCACAAAATTCCACAGAAAAACTTTCTTTTTCGTAACCTCTTAAATTCATTTGTCGAAATTTAATTGATCTCCCAACTTTTCTAATCACAAAAATAATAAAAAATAAATTTCGAATTAATGCAAAACCTTTCGACAATTAACTTCCATTTAATTTTTTCATAATTGATTATAATTTTCTTTTTCTAATTTTTACTTATGAAAATGAAGCTATGATTTGATTGATAATGAGAACCTAACAAAACTAAAATATGAAATAATTTCAGCCGAAAAACGAAATTGACAATCCGTGAAAAATGGGAAAGAATTATTAACAAACTTTACTCAAACTATTTGCCATACTTGAATGATAATATACTTGTAATACTTTAATAATCATATTATTATTATTATTATTATTATGTAATTAATTAAATTTTTAACACAAAGCTAAATATTTTGATGTTGGATCTCTTAAACGTTAAAATTCTTAAACTGTGAAATAAATCAAGATTAGTAATTCTTAGTGTTGTAATTCTTTCTAAATGAGAGGTTTCATTTAAATCCTTAAGAATTCAAAATTTTAAAACTTAAAGCATATCTAATTAAAATTTGTGATTAGGTTGTGTTATTGATTTTAATCATCTTTATTACTGACTAGTTGACCCGTGCGAATAATTCTCATGGTATCTTGATCAGTCACCGAATGGAAATGGAAACTATTACAATTATTTGAATTATTTATGATTTAAAATTTTTTTTTTATTATTATGTTAAAGATGAATTTTTGTTTAGGATATAAGATTTTGTATTTTTTTTAGTATTTGTATTTGTTCTTCTTCAGTTTTGGTTTTAAAGTCTACAAAAATTAAAATTTAATATTCAATAAAAAGAACTACAACCGGACCTCGATATAAGGTCACCCGCATATAAGGTCATCCCGCATATAAGGTCAATTTTCTAAAGTCCTAGCTCATTGAATAGGAATTCTTTGATATAGATTATCGTATATATAGTCAGGTCTTAAATACCGTAATCGGTCACTTTTGTCTGTGATTTCAGTGCCACACTGATTCAATTCCAAGAATTTTTCCGTGGGTACGATCTTTTATAGGCGTCATTTCTCCTATTGACGGAGGGAAGAGCTTCTTCACAAAGCACTTCATTCCCTCAAATTCTAGGAAAAAGATGATGAAGACGATATTCCTTTACCTGTGTTAATATACGATCTCAGAAATCGCGGCTGTGCTATAGAAGCGGAAAGTGAATTTGTGAGAATTGATGATGAAATTGCTACCACTTCTCACGCTTCGATTTCCGAAATTGTTTCGCAAGTTTTAGATTCCAATGCATTAGACAGTGAGGATGACGACAGTGATACTGAAAGTGAAGCGGTGACACAAGCAGAAGCACTCAGAGCATTAAATGTCGTAAGACTTTTTTTTATGAGCCATGAGGAGCTGAAGAACATTTTCAGAAACTACAAAACTTAGATAACTTTTTACAAAAGATGAAACCCAAAATCGCGACAGTCCTGTATTATGGCTTATTTTAAGTAAGGTCAGTTGTACATCAGTACTTTGCTTGAGCATAATAGTACTATTTGTATACAACTTTATTCCGAATTAAAATTTTTAAAAAATAATTTTTTTCTAATTCCATTAATTTTAATTGGTTCGAATAAATTAAAAAATTTTAACCTATTAAACTGATATTTTTGTACGTATTAAATTTTTCAAAAAATTATACTGTATATATATAATGCTTATTTATTGCCAAATGCGTATGAATCGGTTATAAGGTGAACCCGCTTATAAGGTCACTTTCGCGAGGTCCCAAGGGGTGACCTTATATCGAGATCTGACTGTATATATACAGTAGAACCTCATTATAACAGACCCTATTATAACGGACGTCGCTTATAACGGACAGTTTTATAAAGGATAATTTAAGGATACTTTATAAAGGATATAATAAAGGATGCTTACTTTTATCTGACGAGTTTTACATTTCCGAGCAAGCGATTAAAGATCGATCGTTGTGTTGTTTTGCGTAAACATGGATGTAACTGAACAAGCAGAATCTTCGGAGGACGAGGAAGAAGAGGTCGGAGACACTACTCAGCCTACAATTAAGGTGAGCGAAGTGAAAGACCATTTAAATTTTGTTTTTCAATATGTTGAACAATCTGCAAATGAAAATGTGTTTGCATATTATGAACACTTACGGCACCTCCGTCAGTTATTAACTGAAGAAATAAGAAGAAAACCCAGCAAAAATAAATTATTTTTCAAACCAATGAATGTATGCAATCAACATGAACCAGGACCTTCTTGTTCTGAAGATTAATGCAGTGTATACGTACACATCTTTTTCAATTCAGCCTACTATGTTGAAAGCTGTTTTTTACTTTTTATATAATAAACACTTTTTATAGCTAACTATTATACTTTCATTAATGTACACCCTGCTTCATTACACTCCTATAAGAATTATTTGTTATAAACCGGACTTTCATTAAAACGGACAACCTTCAGCCCCTATTAGTCCGTTGTAAAGAGGTTCTACTGTATTTTTTTTTTATGTTTTGGCGTTTTGTGTTTTGAACTAAGGAATTTTATACAGTCAGACCTCGATATAAGGTCACCCCTTGGGACCTCGCGAAAGTGACCTTATAAGCGGGTGGACCTTATAACCGATAATACTGTATCAGTCCACTGTAAGGGAACCATGTTAGTTTCTTCCAATAAAAGTTTGCTGTTCGTACGCAAGCTTTGTAAGTTTTTTTTCTGATCATCTTGTACTTACTGTTCACAAATAAGTTTGCGGAATGACTCCATATAGGCTACATACACCGACATCTTATGTCAGTGAATATAGATCTCTAGTTTTGTGTACATGATTTTCACTTGTTCACTACTTTTTTTTTTTTTTTTCTCTTTTTTTACTACTTACTGGAATGAGATTCTTTGTACATCTCTTAGACAAACATTGTATTTTGTTCTTCATTTGTGAAGGACAAAAATCATCATTTTTATAACGTAAAATCAATTACATTTGATTGAAATGAAACATATTAAAGGCACAATGTTTCGGAATCCTAACCAAATCCCTTTGCCAAATGCAGAAAATTAAAATGCTTATGCATTTTACCAGTGAATTAGAGGGTTGCAAGTACTGCTGGTTTCTTGAAAACTAAGCTGCAGTGTTTCATCACTGGAAGGTTTATTTCTTAAGGAAAAGTCCATTGAACTAGAGGAATGCCTATTGGATAGAGCTTCCTTCTGGATCACGAAGATATCTTTGCTTGAGGACTGCTGCAAAAGTTATTTGCCGACAACTGAAGCTCTGTAATTTAGGATTGTTCAGCGTGAAACATTTCCTTTGTTAGAAAGTATATTATCACAGAGTGCAAGAGAACTTACCTCAGGTTAAGAAGCCGATAAAAAGTGTGTAATTCAAATTTATTAAAAAAGATATTCAAAGATTATTGCTATCTAGATAAACTGTATATATTTCAGTTAGAAATGAAGTGAATACACTCCAAATATAATTTCTATGTTTCAAGGGAGATTTCTATTGCATCTATCATATTTCAGTAATATGTGGATGATCTCCCTTTTAAAGTATTTTATGGTCCTTCAGGTTGAGGGAGATTAGTTTCCCGGTGTTCCGAGACTATAGGACAAAGTTGAGGCCCATTCTTATACAGAGTTGCTTGAACCTAGGGAAAAATTTTTGCCAATGTCAGGAATCAACTCGGCTACTCCGTCCCACAGTCAAACTACCATTTATGCTATCCGGGCCCATTACACAAATTTGATAAAAAAAACCAACAACTGATCTTAAATTTAGCAACTAACGACATATTTAAATTGAGCTATTCCATTTGTGGTTTCACTCAAAATTGAATTTTAAAAGACTTTTGCTTTGGATTCAAATTACTATTTTGCTAAACGAATTAATAATTTAGTAGAACGTGAAATGAATTGCAGATTCAGATTATATCCAAATATCGATAGATTACATAACAAAGATGATAAATGGAGCAAAAATACCATTTTTATGCTTCAGTCTTGACTTTTTTTTTGGCGGAGATATATTCTTACTTCTTCGAAAAATATGAGAAAACCCTGGTGGATATCTCTTTTTAAATTAGGATACTTCTGATGACCTTATTGAAGATCTAATGAAATTCAAATTGTGTGCTGTATATTGAACATAATTATTTAGTATCCACTGATCGCTTCCATTGTTGAATTCAAGTTATTGTGGACTTCTCTTTTAAAATTAAATACTCTATTTTTTTGAGTGATTCGAATCTTTAAACCTCGAGAAGGTACATTTTCATGAATCTGCTTGAAGTCTCAATGAACTTCTTTTCACAGTCTTATAATGAGAATTTAGTAGAAGTGTTTTTCCTTAAGGTGAGCCATTTTCTTTCTGAAAGACAAGAATTGCTATGGAAACTAAGTAGGAGTTGTTGATCAAGTCTATGTTATTCTGATAACATATACAAGATATAGGCGACAAACAATGCCTGTTAAGGAAAAATCGACTCAATATTTGAACACTTCTCTGAAATGTTAGACATTTCAATACCATTATAATTTCAGTGCAAAAAAGCTCCAATATGTTATTTTTCGTAGATAAAACATAAATAAAACGCTGTTTCCAAACTTTTTTTATTTGTTTCAAATGAGGACTTTAATGTACTCTTAAGGGTACATTAATGGCAGCACTTACGAGGGTTTTCATTTGAAATTACAAGTACACACAGTAGCTTTTCGGCGTTCCACGCTAAATCACCTAAATCTTGGTGTTGAGCAACTGATGTTTCGCAGCGACAACCCACTTAGGCTGAGAACGCACTTGCATATCCACGAAGTCCCTTGCCCTCTCCCCTCTTGCCTTCTTCCCCTTTTATTGCTGCCCTCAAGGAATGTAATAATTGTTCCTATTGTCATGACCCCTTCTTGAAGAGGAAAAAATATAGATTTCAACTGTATATGTGCGTGGATGAAAGACCCTGGGCGAATTGAGGGTTGTTTAACAAACCCTTCCTTGCGGAGGGGAGACTCCGTTTATGAGTACGTGGATAAATATAACCATATGCGTTCTTAGCCTTAGGAACGCAGACTGGAACATTTTACAGCGAGAGCGAACGATGAAAGCCATGATTCATACGTTTATTTAATATGCCTGCAGTCATGCCCTGCACCAACCCTGACTGTGCCTTGCCGAAAGCACGCGCATTTATAGCATCGTAGCTCGTGGCGGTTACCGAATAATCCAATTTCAAGATGTCTAACCTTTCATGAATGCTCCTCCTTACTCCACCCGTCCACAGAGATCGGAAAATATATACAAGGATAACCTGGAGAAAAAAAAAATAAAGCACTAAACCTGACTTATTTGTGACCTTCTTTTATTATCATTCTCGTAACAGGTAAATTAAAATTTGAAGCTTTAGTTGATCTTTTCATTTTTAGATGAGTTCACGAATTTTAATCATTAATTAATGAAAAGGACACTTTTTTTTTGACATTTCAATCTATCATGATTAATTTATAAAATGTGCTGTTTCCAACTGATTTATTCTCCTCAACTGTAATTACCTATTGGATTAGTGAAAATAGTTACGTATAAATCAACTGCCTCATCTACGAATATTTGGGGTGGGGGGGGGAGGCGGAATAGGGTCAATGTTAACTTTAATAATAACAGTATTACAATTCTTCAGAATGAAAAAAAACATTCGAGGGAGCTTCCGTTAAAACGTCACTCTTTAAAATATAAACAATTAATAAGTGAAAAAAAAAAAACAAATCAATTATGAACTAAATGAATAAAGGATTGGAATAAATAAAAAGAGCATGTTTCCAGAAAAAACAAAAACATGAAAGTGAAGTGCTCTAATATTTCATTTTAATCCTGTGCATTTTCGTTTATAATTTATTATTATTATTATTATTATTACGTAATAGTTTCAAACCTTGGGTTTCCCCAGCAAACACAACATGGCGGGTCAAGGATATTATTATTATTATTATTATTATTATTACTATTATTCTTTTCTTGGTTTCAAAGACAACAACCAATTTTTTAGCTCCTTGGAAAGTGGACCTCATGAAATTACTCACATGTCAGTCTGTATGTGTGTGTCACATCCTACCATAATAAGTTTTAGAAAGTCGTAGGATGAATCTTCTTAAAGCTTCGCATGTATATTTATGGACAAGAGAATATCTATCTTTTACATTTGTTATATTTTTTCTTTGTGGAACACTGTCGAGAAATCAACGCTAGAATGATGATAGAAACTCCCAGAGAAAATCATTAAAACCAAACAAATATTCAATCTAACAACGAATAACAATTCACTCACTTGCTCATGCTTTGATTAATGGGATTTAAGCAACTGTAGTCAGTAATTTTTTTAGAAAATACAAAGTTTCTGCTTTATATAATCATCAGATATAATTTAATAGTAAACGGACACTTTTCATTTATATCGTTTTCAGGACCTTTTTTTTTTTTAAATGTAATTTTAAGTAGCAACATTTTAAATGTTTGCTATAAATTCTTTTTAAGAATTTTATTATATGATTTGTTCTTTATAAAGATAAAATTTTTAATCAGACTAACAAGAAAACACTGAATGCGGATAAAGCATCTGGATGATGGTATCTTCTTGAACAGATACAATTGGAATTGTAAGGTTGAATTGGAGACGTATTTACTTTGCTTCTCAGAGTGAGATTTAGATGCGTTTCGTGAAACAATTTGGATCTTCATGAGCTGTATTTAAAATTAATGCCAAAGTTCAAGAACGGCACTTTGTAGATTAGTCAATATAACGTTAATGACATTCATATCAACTTTGAAATATTTTCTAATGTATGCTTTTTATTGGTCCGCTGAGCAGTGCCTGTACATCATTCCCCACTCGAGGTTTTAGCAAAGAAAGAAATATAAAATTCAGAAATAAGTACAATAAATATAATTTTTCAATTCAAATTTTCTAACAATCCTAAATTGCAACTTACAAAGTCACTCTTACTAGACAAAAAAAAATCATAGTCCACTATAATTATAAGGTGTTTGAGAAACACTGCTCTACTGGATTTGGCTTTAATAGGAACAACAAATGTTCCCATCCTTCACGGATGAAGATTAAACAAACTTCTGTGAAGAAAATGAAATAAAGGAAATTCACAGCCTCAGTCAGGGACATCGGAACTGGAGGGGTAGGGGGGGGGGGTCGAGTTGCCCCCCCATTTTTCTGAATGGGGGGGGGGGGCAAAACTATCTTTCGCCCCTCCACTAAACTATCAGTATAATAAACGATTTAAATAAATGAGAGTTCCACTTCATCAATATAAAAAAGTGAATTTTTTCAAATCTATTGCTTAAAAACACCAACAACAACTTCCTTTTATCGCAGCTCTAAGTAGAATCCGTGCCCTGCTTAGTAGTGGGAAGTTGTTTTCTTTTATTTCTGACCAATTGATTTTGAATCTTACCCTGAGGATATTCGAAAGTTGATTTACATATTAACTATATTTGTTGAATTTCTTTTTCTTCATATTATTATAAGTTATATAAATATTTAATGTAATGTAATTCATGTTGTTATTGAAATCAAATATAACAAATAAAACTGATGATTATTTTAATACAAAGGAAAAATCAGAAGAGGAAAAAACATAAGAAAGCAGAAGATGAGTTTCGTCCACTTATTAAACTTAGAAAAAATTATTTAAAATATAAAATGTTGATGTTTCCGCTTCTTCTGTGTTCAGAAGTCCACTAATTATTGTTTAATGCAATATTATAATTAATATAATATTTAATCATTATATTATTAATAAATTAACATTCAATTAAAGTTAAGATTGATTTATTAATTACTAAGAATTATAATTATTAATTAAGTAAGTAATTATTACAAGAATCCCCCCCCCCCCCATGAAGAAGTTCTGACTTCTCTTGTCTCAGTCTCTTACAATTTCTTACAAGTTTAAAGGTTATAATAAATCTATACCTATAAAAAGAAAAGTCCTGACTCACTCACTGACTGACTCATCAACGCCCAGCCTAAACCCTTGGATCTAGAAAGCTGAAATGTTGCACAGACGTTCCCTTTATGATGTAGACAAGGAATAAGGCCGGATTTTCGAAATTCCGATAGGATAGGGAATAAAGAGGATTTATATTTTCGCTTTAAAGTTGCCTTATTTCCATAACTATAATTATTAGAGACTTCAAATTTGGCATTTAAGTAGGTAATTATAATCAGTAATAAAGTTTTTCAGGATTTTTCGAAATTCCCACGGGATAGGATATAAAGTGTTGCTTTAAAGTTATGTACGTATATATATATATATATATATATATATATATATATATACCGTATGCGGCCAGTGTGCCGGCACCTGCGATTAACAATGCTGCTTATGCAACTGGTGGCGACAATGGGAACTACACAAATATTGTTGGGCAACAATTGGAACTAATGTTGTGCATAATAGTGAAGGCGTTTTCAGGATAGATATAGATTTGTAAGGATCAGATGATTTTTTTCGAACTGGGAAAGGTTTGATGTGATGGGTTATTTTATGATGTAACAAAATTCGAGTAACCTGGAACTAGGGGTGTAAATGAGAGGGAGAAGGGGAGAAATTGGTGGGAAATCTTATATTCTCCGATCTCGATATTAATTTCAAATCTAGGAATCTCGAGTTACAAAATTCAAATAACCTTGAACTATGGGTGTACACTGGGTGTACACTGGTATACATGGGTGTATGCTGTACTTAAAAAGGGCGGTGAGTGGATTGGCAAACATGGTTGAAAGATACTTCTACAGGGTTTTCGGATAGATATAGATTTGTAATGAGATCAGACCTTTTGAGTTTGTTTATACCTACCTGGAAAGTTCCAAGTGATCTCTCAATTGCAATTTCGTTATCATTCACATTAGGACATTTGTTTTTTGTAACCCGAGCGAAGAAAGTATCTTTTTGCTAGTCAATCAATATAAATTCAAAATAAAAAGAATCTTCGAATATTTCAAAACGAATAATTACAGAAATTAAAGCGAGATTCTTAAAATGAATATATATCGAGGGATGTGTTCTTCTAATAACTTGTGAACGACTGAATGGTTCGTCTTGAAACAAGGCCTGATTGACAGCAGACGATCTCTGTACTTCAAAGTCTATGTGGAGAAATCGGCACTTGAAAAATTCACCTACAAAACATTGGGTGTGAAACAATGAAGTTTAAGTGATGTCTAACGCATTCTAATCCGTTTAGTACTCCATTGTCATCTTAGAAATATATTTCAGGATTTCAGTTCATTTTTAGATACTGTAATTTATAAATACAGAGATTTCTACTTTGTACTATTTCACGACTAACAACTTTTTTTTTTTTCAAATTTCAACTTTTATTGATTTTCCAAAAGAAACTTACAAAACTATTTGATTTTATTTGGAAGGGATAATTTTCCATTCCATGAATTTCTTGAGAACATTATATTATTGCAATATTATAATTACAACAAGTTTTAAAAATAAAGTTTTCTAAGTCGCTAGTAAATTATAATGGCATAATTAATTACTTCCAATAAATTACATTTACGATCTGATTGGTCTTTTTAAAATTACAGGTAATTTAAAATAAGCAATTGACTGTTCTCTAATCCAATTGAATATTCAGAAGATATGAATATTGTGATTAAATATTGGTTATTTGGACAGAATAAATTGTGGTCAGCATAGAAAAGGATATGATTATTTAAATCATAAATATACATCTCTTGGTGTTTATCAATTAAAAATCCACCAGGAAAGTGGAAGGTACAAAAATAAAGTAAAATCAGGGTTGTTTGTTAAGTTTTCAAAAGGTTTTCTTCTTTTTTTTTTTAATACTTTAGTAAAAAAGTTTTAAAATGAATTTCCTTCTCTCATTCTATTATGAAGATAACCCAATTATTTTTATGTTTCCAGTTAAATAAATGTTATCGAAAATGAGCTCCTTCTGAATTTTGTTAGATCTGTAACAGATGTAATATTGCTGAATACATTAATTTCAAAAACCATGCGCTATACGAATATTAAAATGCTACTATTATGATATGTAAACAATAATTATTAAAAAAAATCTGTTGATACTATTTTCTTTTTTAACTATTAGATCTTACAAATAGAGGTGTTGAAATGTTTGCAGTCAACTATAGCTTGTCTATTTCATTTTTTTTGGTTAATATACTAGGATAATTACTAGAAAATATCACCCAATGGTTCAAAGCAATACTTTCTGTAATCATTAAGCTACGGCTCGGATTCAAGATAAAAAGTATTATCAAGGTAAAGACTTACTGAAGATAAAAATGGAGAAGCGCTGTTCATTAACATATTACCTTGAATTATTGGAAGCTGTGATGAAATTTCAACTATTAGCTGATATATCACATAAACATATGAATCACTGATAGTTGACTGGTACCAGTACCGGTAGGCTAAAGAGATCATCAGAGTGCCACTTATGCAAGAATAATACTGGACACTCAATAGTGAAGTTCCCATAAAACTGGATTGATCAATAAATACCTGAATCTCACATTAATCGCACAGGGCATGCTTGGAATATCTTAGATTTTATCTCGAGTCCTTCCATCCTCAAAAGACCTTTATACGTGAATGGCAACATTTACCAACAGGGCCTTTGAATTAATCCCTGTATGTTATTTGTTGTGAAGCATCCGTTTCTCTGAGTGGTGAGTACACACTTTATTTGGGATATCGAATCTGTCCCTCAGTTTTCATGGATAAGGCTTCGATCTATTGTTACACTTTAATAGTATTATCACTTGTTTCATATGACAATTTCTACCAACAACTTTTCGGGAAAGATTTATTTCATAATTTTTTTTACAAATTTCCTTTAGTTGCAAGGTAATATAGAAAATAAGTATTTCAAATTAATTTTTTTCTGAATAATTTTCTGTCAAAGAAATGGTTATTCTGCTACAATTATGCTTTATTAAGTAGCTTTTTTTGGAAAAAAAAACTGATTTAACACATATTTGTAATTAGTAAATGGATTTTTTACTGATAAATATTGAAATGCTAAATTAGACATTTAATGTTTAGTCAAGGAAACGAATAAAACATTACTTTAATGTTTTCATTACTAAATAGTTCAGTAAATTGAACGGACGATAATCGACAGGAAATCATTCATTTTAATCAATTATTCGTAACTGTACAAAATAGTGATCTGAGCTCCATTACTGACCAATTGCGCAGAGACCAATCAAGGTTGATCACAAAAGGCCAACATGTCTTCCAAGGCTTACAATGAAAAATGACCCCAGATAAATGAATTTCATCACTGAGTTTATTCGCGCTTCTAGTGATTAATTTGTTTTAGGAAACTTGTAGATTGCCATTTTCATTTCCTACTCGGATCTACCGGTTTAATGGCGCCGTCTAAAATTAAAAACAATTGGGTTCATCTATGCTATAAACATTTTTAGTTCGACTAAGGAATTCGCGACATCAGAATGAAAATGAAGACTATATACCCTTTGGGATAATACTGTATGAAGATACTCTGCGAAGTGTAATGAAAATTAATTAAGGCCTTGCCTAAATTTATCATTTAGAGAGCGTTCAGAATTAATTAGATTCTAACCACTGAAAGAGCGCCGCTGCATTGGGAGTTTTTTGTTGTACCAGAATTATTGTGTTCGCAACTGAAAAAGGAGTGACAAACGAAGCAAGATGATTCTAACACGAAGGACAAGTTCAGAAAGAGACAACAACCACAAGAAGAATCGAAATTTTAAAACAGTCACGAATCTATTTTTTAAGGACGAAAGCGAGTATATGTTTCCCAATATATCTATTTTCAACGATTGATATAACAATAGGTGATTGTGAAACATTAGATATTGAGTCCGTAATTCACAGTGACAGATCATATATTTGCTCAGGAACTTATCAAATCAAAAGTTTGAAATGGATCAGTCTATATGTAGCTGATCATAGCTCAGGTAATATGAGTGCCCTTGAAGAACAGGTCAGGCACATTAAAAATCACGAAATTGAACCAAATCGCTTTTGGAAGACATAAACTACCAGTAATGCAAGAATCCTAGTTAAAATTGTTTTGCAATGTTTATTAATTATTTGTATCAAATCTCTCAGTTTGTCGAGTTTTGAAGAACTACTGTAGAGTTTACAAACAGGACAGATTGAATTAGTAAAAGCTTGTTTATCAGCAAATTTCATGACTTTTAAAGGCTTTTATCCATTTCTTCATGGCAAAGAATTGACAAAATCTATAAAAAAATGAAATTAGTTTCTATCCACGTTAGCAGTCATAGACCATATTTTGCGATTGAGTATAATTTAATATATTCAATCGCAAAATGTGGTCTATGACTGCTAACGTGGAATTTGCACACGTTACTACAGTTAACAAAAAAAAAATTGAAAAATGGACTTAGATCACTTTCAAAATAAACAGCTCATATTAGGAAAGTCCAAACGGGATGGTAATTTTTTTCTGACTTTGTCAGTAGTGTGACGCATCCGGAATAAAAATAAAACAAACAGCAATAAGATGGTTTTACTTAAAAAAATCTATAGGCCTATACAACAACTGAAGTGAGATTTTGTATGAATTATCAGCGTTCATCCGACGTTAACCAGTCCCGTTGGTCGAGGATCTCTGGGAGCCTAAATCTCTCGTGCACCCCACGACCCTCATGGCCTGTTGCGATGCAGTTTAGCTTTTTTATTTTTTTAAGGTATTGCTCCAGTTGCTTAGTTTGTAACCTTTTATATAATTTACCATTGTTAGATATTTGCTGCAATTATTAATGGACTACTTGTTAACCTCATAAAATCTGTCTTTTAATAGAATCACTTTTTTCTTGAAACTATTTTACTAGATGATTAAAGTGTAAAATACAAATAATATTTTTTTTTTTTTTTTATTTTCTTTAAAAGGATAATACAGTACAGTCTCGTTAGGGACATAAAGAGTCCCTATCAACGAGTTCTGGCCATTAGATAAAAACAAATTATGTTTGATCTACAAAAAAAAAAACAATACTATTAACAATTAATATATGATATCATTATCCAACTATAATTTTTACAACAGTTATGATATGATCACCAATAATATTCTTACAATCATTTATTATTTTAAAGTAGTTCATGATATTTGAATAAATAGATTTTACATCAGTGTATCAACATATGATTTATAGTAACAGTATACTTATAGATAAAGTATAAATTGAAAGGACTGAACAGATTTTGACAATAGTGATGAGATTAAGTATTTTCCATTATCCATTTTTTTAACTTTCGTTTTACAATTGAGATATTTTGATAATCATCAAATATATTTATATTCATGTTATTTAGAAACCTTTCTATATTGTAATTGATATTTCTTGAACCGTAATTATTGTTTATGTATGGATAGGTTAATTTAATGTTACTTTCTTTCCTTAAATTGTAGTTTTGTATGTTGTTGTTTTTTATCTTCCATACTTCATAGTAATTTTGAAGTATTATGTTATATAAAAACTTTTGTTTTGGATATAATATTCCGTACTTAGTTAGTAGATTATTTCTTTTTTGAGTATTTTTCCAGATTTTCTTAGAAAAGATTAATTTTAATACTTTAGTTTGAAGGATTTTTAAACTTTCCAGATTAATTTCGTTTGTATTGGCCCATATGTTTACTCCATAATTTAAAAGCGAGTCGAATAAAGCATAATAGATCAGATAATAATAATAATAATAATAATAATAATAATAATAATAATAATCATAATAATAAAGAACAGGAAAAAATTATAAAATACAGGGATTTGGCAATAGAAACAACACGGCTTTGGATGAAACACACGGCAGTGATCCCCATCATCATAGCAACACTTGGAACAATCTCAAAAAATTTTACCAAGTATTTGAACCAATTGCAGTTGTCTGAAATAACAACATCAGAACTACAAAAAACAGCGCTGCTTGGAACATCATATATATTGCGCAGATACCTGGTGGATACTTAGGTTTCTGGCTGAAACTTGTATCAACTGAAGGCTCCAGTCAGCGAATTTTTGACTGTGTTTCAAAATGTATAATAATAATAATAATAATAATAATAATAACTTATTGCCTATAAAGAAAAATATTTACAACAGTATTATTGATTACAGTTTTGACATCCCAGTTGTCTTAAGGGGGATCCTGTCGAGAAGACAAAAGGGTCTCGGCAACGAGGCAAATAAGATGAAAATAAAACAAAAAGCATTACAGGGAGAGAAAAAAAACATCAAATGAAGAAACTGATTTATTTTTGTTATTTTTTTTTTTTTTACAAATTTTTTACAATGTTTATTTTGAAGAGGAAAAAAAATTCAGTTCATCATATTTTGAGGAAATTATATGCCAAGGAAATTATTAATTAAGATGTTTTAACGTGTATGATTCTTTTTTAAAAGTATTTGGAACAGCCTACACATTGAGTTTAAACGACAATTAAAATTTGAAATTAAAAAAAAAAAAAAGAACTATTTACATTTAAAAGTCAGACTAGTTTCCGCCCGTTAACGGTCATCATCAGGGAGTGATCAGCGACTCACTCACTGATTGTGGCCCGTTAAGGGGCGGAAACTAGTCTAAATTTTAAATGGAAATAGGTTTTTTTTTTTTTTTTTTTTTTATTTTTTATTTTTTTTTTTGTTTTAGTTCAGTGTTTTGGCTGTTCCAAAGACTTTTTAAAGAAATTATTAATATTATATTATTAATATAAAATAAAATTGGACTGATTGCGCTTACCTAGATAGAGGAAGGAGAAAAGAAAAAAGGAGGGAGTGGGAAGAAAGAGGAAAGAGGAGAGAATACAATCAATTATTGGATTTATGTAGAATGAGGAATTATATATCTATGAGGGTTTATTAGGATTGAGTTGAGTAAAAAAGTGTTCAAATTCAAGATCATTTTACGTGCGCTGAAATTAATTTAGTGTTCAAGAAATGAAGCCTACGCACCTGTATACTGACTGACATTGACAATTTAATTAAAAATGTAGATTCAAAATTAAAAAATTTAACACGACCATGGTTTCAGTTCAAAAAGGATGAACTATTATCAAGTGAATGTTACAACATTTGTTTCTCAATATATCGAGAAACGGGATAGTAGAGTGCTGCTCCTATGTTTTCATGTATTTGCTGGAATACATCTTTAATGCCATGGATGATAGGTGAATCTGCCTAACAAATGATATCATCCACGTACCGATGGTAAATAGGGATATGCACTTCACCATAAGAACAGAGATCAGTAATTAGACATTTTCAGAATTTTTTTTTTTTTTTTTTTAAACCATACTCGTATATAGAAGCAAATGATATTTGTTTATTATAAGAATTTGTTTAAAAAAAAAATTTAAAAAAAAATCCTGAAAATGTCTAATTACTGATCTGTGTTCTTACTCATCAAGAGTAATAAAAAACTCACATTCATGTAAAGTTATTAATTACATTTTTTAAAAATTAATATGCAGTTGATTTATTTGTTTATATGTTCAATTAATGTACATAATGGTGTTATTTATTTTTTATTTTTTTATATGTTTTTTAATTTTTTTTTTAAATAAATAAATTATTGGAAAGAAAAAAAAAAGAAAAAATGAATAATAAGCAGTCTTCCAGTACGTTATTTGTCATAATAAATGAATTTTTCCATTATGATTTTTGGTATCTGGTTTAAAAAAAAATTTTTGATATTGATTTAAACTTTTGGATATTGATAGGAAATATTTTTTCTAATTTAATTTTATATAGTAAATTTTTTGTAATGCTTTTGTAATGCTTTTGTAAAAATTTTTTCCATTGATAGCTTTCCATCGATATGCAAATTCCATTTGACGCTACGGGATCTGCACGGAGTCAAACCACCCCTTAAGTTTATATAAAGGTTTCCCAAATGTTGTAACATTCACTTGATAATAGTTCATCCTTTTTGAACTGAAACCATGGTCGTGTTAAATTTTTTAATTTTGTATCTACATTTTTAATTAAATTGTCCATGTCAGTCAGTATACAGGTGCGTAGGCTTCATTTCTTGAACACTAAAAAAGTGTTGTCTAAGTTTTCTTTTAAATTGTGCCAGAGAAGAGCACTCACAAATTTCCTTTGGAATTTTATTCCAATTTAGAGGAGCTGAGTAACTAACTGCTTCTTTGATAGTTGGATCTTGTTTTTGTAAGTAGAAGAACAGAATTGAGTCTAGTTTTATAAGAATGGGAATGGGAATTAGTATTTAAAGTAATTGAAGGACATAGTTATTTGTTGATAGTTTCATAGGTGAAAAGAGCCAACTGAAGCTTATAGATATGATTGAAAGGAATTATTTTATATTTTGTCCAGAGGAATTGGGTCGAGGCGGGTTTTTTTATCAAGTAATCTAAAGAAATACTTTTGAACTTGAGTAATATTTTTTCTTGAAATTTGGCAGTGTACCAAATGATTACACCTTAACACAAGTTTGCATAAATTAGTGATAACAGAAGGTTGTATGAATTAGTATATTAATAGAGAAGATAATATTGCGTGCACTCTCAGAGAAAAGTAGGAATAGAACGAAGTAGATGCAGGAACAAGAAACTTAGATTGGTCATTAAAGACAGCAAGCAAAATAATATGAAGTTCCCAAAGCGGCGCTGAAAAGATTTCGATAGCAGACATTTTCTTACGATTGTATTGTTGTCAATGTGATCAATTAGCTTATTGCTGAAAATAAGGAACACTTTGTCTGATTAAATCACATTACTCCCAAAGACTTCAGATGATGGAAATAATAATATTACATCATAAAAATTTAATTGCGATATGTTAAAATCCCAGGTAATAAATGAAAGCTCATGAAGCGCCTTAACTATCTCGTAAAGGCAAATGAATTATTGATAATTTTGAAATCTTTTCAAATGAGACAAACCATTATAGTTAAGGTAATTTTCTAAATTTTATAATATTTATTCGAAGCTGTATTCTTTAATCGTAAGAATTGCATTTTCTTCATTGAAGCCTTATGTATTATTAAACAACATTGTTTGACGTCACAACATTCCGTTCTACACTTCGAAGAAATCTATCCTTTAAAGATGCGGGAGGGTCAATCCATATGAAATCAACCAATGGGTGTTGCTGACATATTTTATTTTATTTTTGATAGTATATTTTCTGTTTATATATACATCTGGGAGTACAAAGCGATTTTTTTAAAAATTTTATTATTACTATTTTGGCTTTTAGCGGCCATTTTGTATGTGATGGTCGGCCGTTTTTGGCGTTTTCAGAGGTTGGCGATAAGTTAAATAACTTTTTTGTTTATTAAGATATCAACTTGAAATAAAAACCATCTTATTCTAAATGAAACCATCTACAAATCACGTTATGATAAAAAATGTGTTAAATTTTAGGTTATTTCCTTACAACTTAACTAGAAAAATCTGTTTTCGATTAGAATAAATTGAAGATTTAGGGAATTTTTTTTCCAAGAAGGGATTAAAACACAACTTTAATGTTTTTTCCCCTTAAAAATATAATAGAGGACAAGACTTGAAAAAAAATTTAAAAAAAGCCAATTTAAAAAATTGGCTTTTAAATGCCACCTTTAGGTTTTACAGGCCTCCAAATATCGCAATTTGTTCAAAATTGCCGATTTTCAAACAGGGAAATCTCCAATAGGGGCTGAATAAAAAAAATCTGAAATTTTTAAAAAAATACTCTTCTAGTATCTGGCAATAACCATGTGAAATTTCATCATTGTGTTTTAATTAGAAGTATTTTTTTCAATTAAAGAAAAAAGCAAAAATACACAGTACGACGCACATTGACGCAGACTCCTAAAGTGTCAAAACCACTTCTGTTTAAAACACAATGATGAAATTTCAAAATCCAGAGCTACCATTGGAGTAACCCTCAAGTTACCTTGCACCCTTTTATGAGCTGCATGATTGTGAAATGAGCCACAGAAGCCTTTCTGTTATAAGTGACTGTTTGGACCATAGTACCTCGACTGTGCACTGCTTTCAAAAACATTTGACTGAAGATATATAAAAAAAAAAATGCTCCTTTAGTTAAAAAAACGTTTATTTTATTTATTTAGTTTATTAGGTGTGTTTTTATAAGTGTTTTAACACTTTAGGAGTCTGCATCAATGTGCGTCGTACTGTGTATTTTTGCTTTTTTCTTTAATTAAAAAAAAATACTTCTGATTAAAACCCCATGATGAAATTTCATGTGGTTATTACCAGATACTAGAAGAGTATTTTTTGAAAATTTCAGGTTTTTTTATTCAGCCCCTATTTGAGATATGCCTGTTTGAAAATCGGCAATTTTGGACAAATTGCGATATTTGAAGGCCTGTAAACCTAAAGGTGGCATTTAAAAGGTATCAAATTTTTTTTAAGTCGTCTTCTCTAATATATTTTTAAGGGGAAAAAAACATTAAAGTTGTGTTTTAATCCCTTCTTGGAAAAAAAATTCCCTAAATCTTCAATTTATTCTAATCGAAAACACATTTTTATAGTTAAATTTTAGGTTATTTCCTTACAACTTAACACATTTTTGATCATAACATGATTTGTAGATGGTTTCATTTAGAATCAGATGGTTTTTATTTCAAGTTGATATCTTAATAAACAAAAAAGTTATTTAACTTATCGCTAACCTGTGAAAACGCCATAAACGGCCGACCCTCATAAACAAAATGGCCGCTAAAAGCCAAAGTAGTAATAATAAAATTTAAAAAAAAAATCGTTTTGTACTCCCAGATGTATATATAAACAGAAAATGTACTATCAAAAATAAAATAAAATATGTCAGCAACAAATTATTTTTTTATTGGTTGATTTCTTTTTGATTTGACTCGGGAATCTTTGTGGTCTCTTGGTAGAACCACGATTATTTAGCAGATTTTTTTAGTCCACTTACTTAGTAAAATGAGGCTTATCAAATCACTCAGTCTGCATGGGTGTGTGTGTGTATGTTTTTTACCTCTAATGACTTTCGAACCGCTGGATTAATCTCCTTGAAATTAACGGGAGAAAGTTACAAATATTCCCACAGGAAAGCATTACAACCATAACATTGCATTTCAATCGATATTTTGGGATATTAATCTGCTTAGTAATCTTCTTAATATCTGTTCTGTTCGAGCTTTAATTTGACTAAAATTAATTAGAATCAGACAACTTAAGTAAATATTTGCGGAATTATTTTTTTTTTCAGAAAAATATTAAAAACAAAAGAAAAAGAAAACGCAAGATTTTAAGAAAAGTAGGCTTAAAGTTCTTTCAGAAGTTTCTTATTAAAAAATAAATATAATAAGAAAAGCACATTCTTTTCAATGCCATCATCTTTCGACCATAAATTGAATTGGTTTTAATGGACAATAGCAATATGCTGCATCAATCCAAAAGAGACGTAGTTCGGGAGTGAAGGATATTAATGTTACACAATTTTGCTTAGAAGCTTTTTTTTTTTTTTTTTTTTTTTATATTTGAAAATTTCGTTAAGTGGTCCATTAATAGCAACCGTTCCCTGAACTGGAGTGACTTTGTCGTGGCTATTTGAGGCCTCAGATTACATTGCCACTTACTGATGATCGAAGTCCTCAATTACTCGTTTGCTTTGTTCTTAGGCCTCTAGTAATCAGAAAGTACTAAATGCATATTAGTCGCAACTTTCCTAGTAACAGAAAGTGATGGTAGATTTGCAACAGATATTCTCAGGTACAACCAAACTCACTTTAATTACTGAATGTTTTGCTTTGTTTTACTTTTTCTTCTTTTTGTTTACTTTTGGATGCTTTTTAAAAAGGGTAGATTTGCAGGGTTATTTTGTAGAAACTGTCATTGAGTGGCCGCGTATTCTACCTCAGTCAAATATTTTTCAAGAAACTAAAAAGAACAAGTATTTAAAAAACAATGATAGAGAACGTGGAATGGATTTCTTTATATATAATTCGATGGAACCTTAAAGTCTTTGTAAATGCAATGAAAAGAATAGAATAGAACTTCCTCTCATTTGCGTAAGGAAAAAGTTACACTTCGTTGTTTTCCTTTTGTTAGAAAGTTCCTTCTTCACCAATCGATTTACAACGAATGAATTTAAGCTTTTATAATTTATATACTTTTTAAAAAAAAATGACTTCAAGACCTTATCTGTAAATGTACTACATGGAATTTGAATAAAAAATATTTGTGATTCTTTAAAATAATTAGTTAAGTTAGTTTGATCTTGGAAATAATTTGTTACCCAAATATTTACAGTATACAGCTTTCACGAAATGCTTCTTTGCCCCACTTTTAAATGGAGAAGTGATAAACTAACCAGAAGAGGACATTGGCTGTATATCGGGGATTTTAATGCCCTTTTGTGAGATCAAAATACTCATAAAGTACTTCAATAATATACCGGGGTTTGGGATCCCACAACCTACCATTTTTGAGATGGATGATGTTTTGCGGAGTTTTTCTCATGGTAGCTTAATAACTTTCTGTGTCGAGTAGAAAAAAGCGGTGCAGTGTTGGATCAGTGTATAGCGTACTCTGCTACTAAGCAGAAGATCCTCTGATAAAGTGAGTTGTCTGTCAGCTTACTCTGTTTTTTTTTTTCTTGTCTGTTTCTTTTCTTTTTTTAACTACTTCTGTTTTATGTTAATACAGTTTCTTTTACTTTATTTTGATTTTTTTTTAAATTCTCTTATTATTTTTGCCTTTTTCTTTTTCTCCTTTGTTTCTGCTTCTTTTTTTCTATTTCTTTTTTTTTCATTAGACACAAATAAAAATACAATTAAAAATATATCAATCTCTTAAATATGTTTTAATTAAAACTACTTTTCATTTAGAAAATAAAACCTACATATCTGCACGTTTAACTTTTTTTCTTTCTTTTGTTGTTGTTATTAATATTGGAAGTAAATGTAGACACAGATAACAATTCTAAGGTTATTGTTTGAAATTTACAATTGTTATAAATAATTTTGTAAACATCAATGGTTCTTTTCATTATCAGGATACAAAAGACAGAAGGGAGAGGTAAATGGAATGCAAGCTAGAAGGTATTAAGATTGTGGTGCTATAAAGTTTAGAACAAAATATCAAAAAAAAAAATAAATAAATAAAATAATAATAATAATAAAAAAAAAACAGCCAGGAACAGTGTCACATTGGGGGGGGGGGTCGAAAAAGGCTGCTGAAATATTTGTTGATTGTTGAAAAGACTGCTGATTATTATTAAAAAATTTTAGTGACGAGATAAATAGCATACTTAATGAAGGAAGAATTATCTACCAAAGAAACAGACAAAAAACCAAAGAAACAGATGTAAAAAAGAAAAAAAAAACCTAGATATAACTGGCTTAGCACTTTAAATAATAATAAAATCAGAAATAATTACGGATGTCGATTAAATGGTCACATTATATACAAATTATGTAAGCAAATTAAATGGGAAAATTATGAGTTTCAAAGAATTAAAGATATAAAAGAAAGATTAATTTCTGACATTATTAATGGAAAGATTAAACTATAAATACTATAAGATAAATATTAAATTACTATAAATTATTATAATATTATTATAATATATAAAATTAATTACTATAATAATTATTGAATTATTATAAGGTAAATATTATTATAAATATTAAATTTATTTCTTTATACTTTCAATTAGCCTTTTCTTTCCTTTATTTAATTAAGTTATTTATTAAAATTATTAATTTTTTTAAATTATTTATTTTTATATATTTAAATTAAATTATCAGTTCCTATATTACAGATGTGCATTTGTAATACCTAATAGATATTACACCTAATAGGACTGAGGACTGAGGAAAAAAAAAAAAAACATAAAAAAAAAAAGATGACAAATAGGGGAGAAAGCTTTCAAGCTTCAAAGCAAGCTTGAAGGAATTTAAAGGTTTTAAATTAAACTTAACAGGCGTCTAAAATTTTACTTTTAGAATAAGGAATTTTGTTACTGATTAAAATCAGTATAGCAATGCATCAAATTGACTGATAATGAAAAGAACCATTTGTATAAAAATTATTATTATTATTAGGTAAAAGTTTCAAACATTGAGTTTCCTCAGCAAAGACAACATGGCGGGTCAAGTACTAAAGCACATATTGCCAAGACGTGTGCAAGGAGGGTTAGGGAGGTGTGGTTGTGTCCATAAATTTCTTAACCATGCGTGTTGTCTTAAGTTGTGCATAAGTGTTTTTTTTTTTTTGTGAAGTCCTAGTGTGCTGAGGCTGTGGTGCAATGTTTGAGGCACCAGACCAGTGGCGGACAGGACGATGGGTACAACACGTACTCGGTCTTGCCTCCACTGCTTCTGGAGCTCGTGTGCTAGGTCGGTGTATTTACTGATCTTGTCTGTGTGAGTTTTCTGCATGTTCTTGCGGATAGGCGCTGCAATATCAATGAGATAGGTAGGTTTGTTGATCTTATCAACAAGTGTGATGTCAGGGCTGTTGTGATGTATGGTTTTGTCTGTGTGAATGGGGCGGTCACAGTACAGCTTATGTGAGGGTGACTCTAGTACGCTTTGTGGTGTGTACTTGTAGTATGGGACGTGTTCTTAATAAGTGAGTGTTTGTGTGCTGTTGATCGCTGTTGATGAAGGATCAACGCTACCTGATTGTATCGGTGGAGGTACTTTGTTTGAGCGAGAAGGGGATAACCTGATGTAATCTGGTCGATCGTCTCATGCGTAGTATGGCATTTCATGCAAATGTCATCATGTGTGTTTGCGTCGTGTAGAATGTGTTTCTTATACAGTGTAACTTGGATAAATCGAACGTCTTTAATTCGAAATATTGGTTAATTCGAAGTTTCTCTTAGTCCCTTGAATTTCTTATTAAATCAATGTTAAAAAATCGTGGATAATTCGAAGTTCAACTTCCTTAATTCGAAGTTTTTATAAAAATAAAAAAAATTTTTGGCGCAGCTTAGCCGCAGCTGCTTTTGCGCCATAAAACACCAATCAACCAACCAACCTATAAAAATTTTCGAACTATAACGACTTTTCGGCGTTTCATCGTTAAGAAATTCGACACATGACAACTGAAATCCCCTTCCCGCCACCGTTCGACACGTGACGCCATTGGACACTTAACGCTTCAGACGCCATTCGAGCTTCCTGCTGTCAGTGTCACCATATCTTTCGGTAAACCACGCGGGTACAAGGATTTAACGTTCGCTGAAAAGGTCGCCATCATTCGCGAGGTGGAAAAGGGTGTGAAGAAGAAATGCCAAATCGCCAACGAGTACGGGATAGCGCCGAATTTCGTCGGTACATTGAAGGACAAACCAACGTAAGTGAAGCTGTTTTCCGTTCACTAAACATGCTTGATGATTTTGCTAACCTTAAGCGACTGAATT
>JAFIDM010089165.1:53850-71530 GCA_023159025.1 Thereuonema tuberculata
TGAAGCCTTCTTTATTATTAAACAACATTGTTTGATGTCATAACATTCGGTTCGGTTCACTTCGAAGAAATCTATTCTTTAAAGATGCGGGAATCTTTGTGGTCTCTTGGTGGAACCATGATCATTTAGCATAATTTTTTAGTCCACTTACTTAAGAAAATGGGGCTAATCCAATCACTCAGTCTGCATGTGTGTATGTGTTTCTTTCGTTCTAATGACTTTTGAACCGCTAAATGAATCTGCTTGAAACTCGACATATTGAAGGATAAGAGACCATCTAACATTTCTATTGAAATTAATGGAAAAAAGTTACAAATATTCCCATACGAAAGCATTACAACCATACCAGTGCATTTCAATCGATATTTTGGGATATTAATCTGCTTAGTAATCTTCTTAATATCTGTTCTGTTCCTCCTTTATATATTGTTGAGAAAGAGGAACAATAATAAAAAATGAAAATCACGAAAATTAATTACTGTATAGTAAATGTTTTCATTTTAACTTATACGTGTTTCATATCCCAGCTTTTTAATTGTTGTTAATTTCTGTTGGGAACAAATTAATATAAGTAACTTGTTTATCAAAAGCTACTTTAAATTACAACAACATCAATCATTAAATTGAAATTGGTAAATATATCTTTAGAAATTATATCTATTTGCCACAATTTTCAATCCAACAAATTGAATTATTTAATATAAACTTTTGAATGCATACAAGTCTTCTAAAATAAGTATTCATCACATTAATAAACATTTTTTAAAAATTTTTCTTATTAAAGTAGAAACGTTAAGTAAACTATCTTTTAGATCAGTGGTTTTCAGAATTTTGTGTATCTACTACCTTACTTTAGTTTTTGCTTTTCTAACTTTTTCGGAAAAAGAAAATTCAGTCACAAAAACTTTTCACTACGAATATCAACTTTAATTAAATCATGGATCACCATCTAGCCAAATGTTGAATTTTTAAGCTAAAAATAATAGTTTATTATTGTTAGTAGCAGTATTAGTAGCAATAATAGTAGTAGTAGTATATATCAAACCTATACAATTAAATGTAAATGACATTTTAAGCTTTTTTTTTTTTGTTGAGTGTAGTTAATAATCCGTGTACCGCAATTCGGGAAATGCTGTTTTCGATGAAAGATTTAAAAATTATCGTCATTTGAATCTCTTTGCGAGGAATATCTAAATCTAAATCTCAATTGTTCGTTCTGCATACATTTCTGCTTCGTGTTTTTAATAGAGCAAGGGTGGAGCATCATTGAGAGGTCACGAGGCAGCCACCGTCAGCCGGATATTCTTTTGTCCGCCGGATATTTCCGCATTTGCATTTTACTCCCTGAAAATCTCAAATGGAACGATCGAAGGTTGCTAGTGGAAAAAAGGAAAGAACATCTACGTGGCCATGCATGGAAACGATATATACCGGTCTCCATAGCAACCAGGCCGCCATTTTCCCGCCCCTGCCTTCTCCGGAAGTGGATTGATTTACTCCCTCTCCCCTTCTTTCCCCGCATAATGCGGATTTTCCCGAGCGAGCGAAAGTATTCCACTTGGGAAAGGGTCACGAACTGACTGCTTCTCCACCTGTCTCGCTCTTCTGTTGAATTCCCTCATGAATGTTGTATTCGCCAATGGTTAACCCAGCTGCCATTCTAAACAAACATTTCACCCAGTAGCGAATTCAGAACACCGTAAAAGAAGCACCAACAATCTTGTGATTCTCGGATGCATAGGGGAAAAAAGACAAAAAACAAACAAACTACAAAACAAAGTAAGAGGAAAAAAAAGAGGTTTTCATTTATTATTTACTTGTAAATTTTAAACTGAGGTTTTCAACAATTACAGATTCTGTAGATTTGTGTATTTTTTTTTAATATACTAACAGTCATAGGGTCCAAGAAATGTTTCTGGTAGAAGAATGGGGCGGCAAAATAATTTACTGGCACTGTATTAAAAAAAAAAATGAAAGAAACAAAAAAAGACAGAAACTGTAAAATTACCACTGCAACATTCTTAAAGTAAATAAAATGAAATAATAATTTAAATAATTGTTCATTTGCTAATCCTCTTAGAGAAAGGAACCACATGAATTGTATTAAAATTGAAAAGCTCCGAAGGTCTTTTGTGTATCTAATCTCCTTCCCTAAATCCCTTAGTACCAGGCTACTTATTACTAGTGGCGTAAACAAGAGGGGATTGGGCTTTATTTAAAGTTTTATAATTGATTAGTTAAAAAAAAATGAATAAATTTAAATCGTTGGATAATATAACATTTTTTTCACTATTAATACTTTCACTAATAAATACTGAATATTTTAAAGCAAAACAAAGCAGCAATATTTTGCTTTATTCTAGTTTATTTATTTATTTCCATATTTGTCCCTTAACAAGATTGTTCGATATGTTCTGTCTTCCAAATCAGATTCTGATCTCAAACAATATATAACTGAATGGATACAATAAATTTTTCAAATTTTAGAGAAACATTAAAAAATTTTTTTTAGCAAATATGTAATAAAAGGAGTTCTTAGAATTAAATGGGAACTCTGAGGAATTTTTGATCAGAATAAAATTTACTGTTTATAAAAATAACATATTAGTCACATGCGACATTTCAATTATGCGAAGAATTGATTTGCTGTTAAGTTATCTTATATCGTGTTATGTATAATACAAATGCTGTGGTTATTAAATTTAAATTTTTAATCTACATGTTCCTTTCTAATCTTTTTCTCAACAATAAATTAAAATGAAACCTAGAGAAATTTTGAAATTGAATTTACAAAAGTTAATTACTTGTAATAAATTGTTTAACAAATATTAATGTATAATAAGTACACAACTAAAAATATTTACTTACTTTAGTTATTTTAATGTAGAGTTTAATTTCATATATACAAATAATTTATGATTGTTTCTTATGAATAGAAAACAATGATAAATTTCTTTTGTATTCAGTAGAGATATCTTCTGCTTTTAGGCTTCTGAAAGACTCCTTATATCCCCGGTTTGTCTGTCTGTGGACACATATTCCACAATGCTTCGCAACGGCTTCTGTTAGCTCAGTTGTAGGTTACCTGAATGTTGAATGTTGTAGGTGGCCTGTTAGCTCAAAGCGTCGTGCTAATAACGCGAAGGTCGTGGGTTCGATCCCCTCATCAACTTAAGTTTCTTTTTTTAAAATCATTATTAGGAATTCAGTGTATTAACAAGGTTTGAGTTAAGAATGACGATTATTCCGTATAAATAGGGGTGGGTAAGATAGCATGGGTAGCAAACAGAATCGCACGAGCATTTTCTAGACCACCCTGGCGCAGTCTATTCTAAAGTAAAGGTGACACAGAAGCCGCTGCGAAGCACTGTGATTGGTTTACTAATCAATATCCTACCTTGTTTCGTAACAAGTCTTGTCATTAAAATTTTAGATGTAGCGGAAAAAGAAACAATAAAGAAATAATTATTATAATTAAATGTAAATAAATACAACGAATATAGTAAAGTATAAGATAACTAGCAAAAATATTAAAAAGCAATGTAAACAAATAGAGCAAAATAATGAAGATTATTGTTGGAATTAACAACAAATTAAGGATGAATTTAATAAGCAATAACTGGCTTACACGAATTTTAGGATTTTAATCCTATGGATAACAATATTACTGCTTATAATAATAATATCATTAGAAATTTAGTAATATTAATTATATTATTGATGAACTAATAGTAAATAATAAACTTAGCGAACAAGAATGATCCTCAGGTCCCAGGGAAAAAAAAAAGATTTGGGATCAGATTTACATCTTCATAATTGCGCTAGAATGATTTGTAAGTTGGTTAGCAAACGCTGTAATATCGTTGTAGATGAATAAGCTATTCTTCATTTCAGTTTCTTTCGTGCAAGTATTTTTTTTTTTTTTTATGAAAGACATAACAGTGTTCCTTATTGTTTACCTCTGAAAGAGTGGAGCCTTAGGAGAGTTGATCTGGAGTACCGATGCACCGTGGGTTCAGAGCGGCTACGCTGGTTTGAATTTAAAGCTTCTTATCGTTACGGAGTTATTATTAATGACTATTCCTGTGCTACAATGTATCTGTAACTAGTACAATTGCTTTACAAATTATATTCTACCTCAGTGATATCATGAGCAAGAGATGTATTCATGTAATTTCTATTTACTGTAATAGCTTCCGATTTTTTGCTAATAAAATTATATACATGAAAGGAGTAAGGAAATTTTGATCTATGCTCTACCTCATTTGTATTTACCCACATACAAATTTATATGCAACTAAGCCATCCCCCTGTCTCCTCCTGCTAAGTATGAGATAATCCAAGAAGAATCGATTCCAAGCGGTTATGGCAAAAAGTGATATTTTATTCCTTTTTGAATGAACTCATTATTTGATAGCGTCAGAACAAGTAGAATAAAAATAGGATTGAATATTGGGGACCAGCAATAGTCCAATGGTTAGCCTTCCTGACTGCGAGGACAAATGTCCTCGGTTCGAATCCCATGCAAGGCGGAAAAAAAAGAAAATTTTATAATCTGACTTTCTCAGTAAGGGAAACTAATAATTAACAATTGCGCCGGACAGACAGAGAAATAAAAGATTTTAGTAATGTAGATTGATATGGTTAGCAGTTTTGTATAAAATTTCCTTAATTTCTTTATCATTTTAATTTTTCATGTTTTTGACTTGTGTTTGTTATCCTCAAAGTCCCAAGGATTTAAACCAGTTATAGATTTCTTTTACCAACCAATCAAAAAATTGTTTCATCCATTTTTAACCAAATCAATAATTCAAAGAAAACGATCGATTCTAAAGAGCTTTCTCCGCCGATCTTTGATTTAATGTTATGGATGTTTGAAACTATCAAAATTCTGGAAATGTTTTCAATTTCTTTCATTTTCAAAGACTTTCATTTATAATTAATTATACAATTATATTATTATTATTGACTAGCATTTTCAGAATAAATTATTTTCATTGAAGATATTTTGGAGCTTTTTTGCACCTGTCAATTTAATATAATTTTTTTTTTATTTTTTATTTTTAGCTGCATGGCAGTTGGGTTCTTAGTTGCTCAAAATTTGGTGTAATGTTTGTAATGCCCCTTAATGTGCATCGGAGTGAAAAAGAAAAATTAGAACAAATAGGTTTCATATGCAATTTTAAGTTGAAATACATATTTGTTCGTCTGTCTGTGATCAAAATAAATTATTATATATATTTGTCCTAAAAAAACTGGAAATTTTATAGAACGTTTATGGTTTTATAAGGAAGATTCGTATTGCTTTTAGTATATGTAGATAAAGAACTTCGAGTAAAAATCCACAAATTCCGAAATCATGACATATGAAACTATAAGAACTCGAACATCATTTCACTATAAATATCTTCTTTACTGCTTGTATACAATATTTCGTTTCTTTAGAATAAGAAACTTCTTCAGGTTGAAGTTAAGAAATTTTCTCTTTCCTCTGAATTTCATACTTCGTTACGAATACACGCATTTTTAGTCTTCTGATACAAGTCTTCTGATACAAGTATCAGAAGACTTATCGTTTTTGAGGACAGGTATCATTAAAATCTCATTAAAAAATCGTTTTTGAGGACAGGTATCAGATGCATGCGCAACAATCACATTTCTAATAATAAGGAAATGAAAGCAATATCAATTATATTTTCTTATCAGAAGACGTTGTTAAGCATTGCGATTGGTTTACTAATCGCTTTCCCTACTTTGTTTAATTACAATAATACTAACAATACAAATTAATTAACATATTCTAAGTGTGTACAAATACTTTATATAAAATTTTGTTCAAGTCGTGCTAATAATTTAATACAGAAAACTTTATTAAATATACTAATTTTGTTTAAATTGTTTAATTAACATGAAATTTAGATGTTACAATTATTTTGTTCTTCTGTTTTCCATTTTTTTAATGTAACCAAATGCTATAGCACTTACTTTGAGAAGGAGAACAAAATAATTGTAACATATAAATTTTGTTACTTTTCGGGTTCTACATTGATTCCGACGCTTTTTCATATAGGCCCATGTACCGAGACCTGGTTGTGTACTGGTGACTGCTCCTGGCTGACGATCGCCATATTAGCGTGAAACAGCTGTACCAGGATGTCTTTTAGTACACAATTTGGTCTCACCCTTTATTTTACTAAACAATTTAAACAAAGTTTTATGTATAAAATTGTATTAAATTATTAGCACAACTTAAACAAAATTTTAAACAAAGTATTTGTATTCACTTAGCATGATGTTAATTAATTTGTATTGTTAGTATTATTGTAATTAAAAAATGCGTATAATCGTAACGAAGTATGAAATTTAGAGGAAAGAGAAAATTTCTTATCCTCAACCTGAAGCAGTTTCTTATTCTAAAGAAACGAAAAGCAGTAAAGAAGATATTTATAGCGAAATGATGAACAGTGATAATTCAACTTCATAATTCGATGATCGGACAGAACTAAACCATGAAAAACATCAATTTCACTAAGTATGGACTACAGAAATTGAGATGTATGGTAGTTTAACTTTTACTGCAGTAGAGCCCCGATTATCCGCGGAATTGGATGGCAAGGGTACCACGGATAGTAAAAATCGCGGATAACCCAAAAAAAATTAAAAATGCGATGTAAACACAAAAAAGAAATATTTCAGCATAAAAACTACGTTTTCCTTCCTTTCATCGACTTTGGCCAATTATGGACCAAGGGCTAGTCTACCTGACAACGTCAGAGTGAGACTGGAAATTCCAGAAGGAGGACGAGATTTCACATCTCGTCCAGAAATAACCATGAGATAGTAAGTCCCAGGGGAGAAACGGACGCAACACAGAAGAAGAAAGAAACAGCCATGCCCACGCCGGGATTCGAACCCAGGTTCCAACACAACAGCCACACGGCAGACCGCCACGCCGTCTAGACCGGTCGACCATGCAGGAAAGGCAAAAAAAAACTACGTTTTATTATACAGAAAACATACTATGCAAAACTTTTAAAATATGTACAGTACAGCAGAAACCTGTAAGCAGAGCAAGAGCCTGCCACTCATTCACAAATTCCGAGAAGGCCTATAGGATTACGATGCACAATAAACCTGTCAGTAATTTTTGATCTTCGCACTGTAGGGCCAATTGTACTTTCCCTGTTGTTGGATTAAAATTGTTTTTTTTTGAAGTTCGTAATTAAAAAATTTTTTCGCGGCACTCGCGGATAATCGGGGCTCTACTGTACTTGCTATTATTCCCTTGTTATTGAATGTACTTTACTGTAACTGATAAACCATAAATTTTAATACACTTACCTTTTGGCTATCGTAGATAATTCTCACCCGGACGATCAGTGTTCTATGGGAGGTGAACAACTGATAATCAACAATAGCAGGTTCTTGCAACGGATAGCAGTAGTCCAGTATATAGAGAATAAGTCCGAGCAGAATCACCAGATTTCGTTCGAATCAATTTTATTTGTAAAGACTAAATGTGAATCTCTATAAACAGCGTAAATAAGAGAATAAAATGATGACAATAGATTATAGATTTAAAACTAAAAATTCTTACTATAAACTTGACAGAAACTCACAAGTTAACCCTGAATTCTGAATGCAACCATGTAACATTTCCCGGTATGTAAAATTCTAAAATATGCTTTCAATTACTATTCTTGTAACATCTTAAATAAGCATTTTGTAAGCATCAAAAGGAATTAGAAAGATTAAGCTTACTTAATTAAATGAATGCTTATGTAAGCTGTTGCATGCACTACTTAAAAAAAGCAAGAGCAATTTCTTTTGCAATACGGTGTTTGTCTGAATTACAAGAAATGTTAAAAAAGAGAAAATTATGTGTCTACAAAAAAATTAATTAACAATCTGTCTATTGGTGGAATTAAAATTAAAGTAAGCTGCTTTTCGTATCCACAAGGAAAGCACAGTTTCCAAATATTATAGGTTTAGTATAATTTTTGTAACCCTCTTATATATAAGTCATAAATAAAACAAGAAATCAACGAATGAACAAATACCTAAATGCAATGTGCGTTTTTAATTTTTTTTTTTTTAAATTGGTGAAAATAATACAAAAGCCTTAATATTTTTGAAAGTCTTTCTGTTTCCAAAAATATATTTTACACAGTTCGAATAATAATATGTAATATAAATCTTCGATTTTTTGAAAAAAATAATTCAATAATTATTTACTTAAATTGTCTATATCCCAGTAATTTTAATCACAACAAAACACATGGAATTAGTGCATTATATAAAGAAGTTGTTTTCTAATGTTAGATATCAGTACTTCAATTCAAAAGCCTTTCTATGCGAAATTTTTTTACCTTCATTCAAACTGAACCCATAAATTAATGAGTAAATCATTTGCATAATAATAATAATAATAACTTCATTTTTATTTATTTATTTATAAGCTCAGTACAGTCCCATTAGGTCTGAAATTTACGTATCAATGAGTTCTGAAAATTAAATTGATGACTTTTTTTGCTTACAATATAAATTTAAGTAATATACAACTTTCAAGTCTTCAAGTATTATTAAATCAAAGAAAAACAAGAAATATAAATAAATTAAGAACGGCCATTTCGTCCTTCTACGGACTCATCAGCCCAATCAGCTTCTGATTTGGTTAAGGGAAGGCGAGGATTGGGATAAATAAATTAAATATACAAATATATGACAACCAATTTAGTACAGTAAGTTATTCTAGAAAACAATATAATGAACCTGATTAAAGAATTTTAAAACATTTAATAATATTACCTAAAAACATTAAAAAAATTTTGAAAAAACATTAAAAAATTTTTTTTTCTTCATTTAGCAATTTATATTATTATATAAGGTGTTCATACTAAAAGTTTACATTTCGAAAGGCTGGAACTGGAGAACCAATCAACGGAACGACTTCATACTTCACTTGAGGACATCTGTGGCAATGAAATTTTGTTTAGGCGCAAAAAGAAAAATTTACTTCCGAAGGTGGCCGCTAGGGCAATATATGGCGCTCCAATACTATAGTTGATAACGCAAATGACAATGCACATGCCAAGACATGTGATTGAAAACTACTATTAAAGCAGACAGGTAAGGAATGCGTCATATAAATATCCAAAAAAATACTGATATTCATATGATTTATAATTCTTTCCACATTGAAATTAATAACTTTTAAAAATCTTTGTCCGTAACTATTAAAAATTGGATGATAAGATAATTTTATTTTATTATTTTGTCTAAGATGATAATTTTGATTGTATTGTTTCTTTATTTCCAATAACAGTTTCGTATAGTTAAAGTTAAAAGTCACCCCTATCTGCAGGCCTGGACAGGCCTTTTGGGGGCACAGGAGGTCGGGCTCCCACGATTCGTAACCAACGGGACGAAGTTGAGGTTGGGTGGTCAGCCCGACGCCCGCCCACCTTTAACTCCCGGGAAAGAAACCCGGTACCCATTCTACAGAGGGCTGGGTAGACCCTAGGACCTGTTTGGAGATGAAAGAAGCATGGAAAAATCCCGCCCTCCGTCGAGGCCGGGAATCGATCCCGCCACATCCAACCCGCAGCCAAACGTCCTGACCACTCGGCTACCACGCCCCTTTCGTATAATTATGTTTTAAATAAATTTTTGTTTTGGAAATAAAATTTTATTCTTTAGTAGATTACAATTTCTTTTACATAAATTATTCGAAACTTTTTTTTGAAAAAAATAATTTTTGTACTTTAATTTGTAAATGTTTGAAGTGATCAAGGTCTACATTGTTTCTGTTGGCCCAAATAAGCCCGCAATTTATAATAAACCCAAATAAAGCAAAGTAAATGATGGCTTCTGTTTTTGTTGGCATTACATATTTCTACGATAAAAAATTTAATTATACACTTTAGCAGATATTTACATGAGTGTTCAAAATAAAGAGCTTGTTTCTTATAATTCCTAAATATACTAAAAATATATTATAAAATTCATTACTGCATTAATGTCAAAGCAAGAATTGCAATTTCTATTTTGCTTGTGTAAACATGAATGAGAATAAAAATAGACCTTTGGTTAAAATTTGTAATTTGTTTCTTCGATCTTTTAAAAATAACTTTTGTTTTACCTTTATTTATGATGAATTTGTTGTCGTGCATTCAGTTTTGAATATTCATGAAGTCTTTTTGTACAGCATGTGTTGAAGTGATAGGATTTTTGTTGTACAGTGTAGATTGTAATATCATCAGCATACATGTAGATATGCAATTTTTACACTTCAAATTCACCCTTTTGCAAATGAAATTCATCCTTTTGCAAATGAAATTCAACCTTTTGCAAATGAAATTCACCATTTTGCAAATGAAATTCAACCTTTTGCAAATGAAACTCATTAAAAAATTATTTATCTACCCAGGCAGAGATCTGCTGCCCCAGAACATGCGTTAAGAGTATTGATGGTTTTATTTCAACCATAAACTGACCTTTCATTTCTTAAAGTCATCAGATCAAATTCAAATTAACAAAATCCTTAAATAGATTTTCTAAAAAACATTTACAATATATTCATATATTTATTTCTTTTACAACTGTAAACCAATATCATCTTTTTAATTGTACTGTTAGTAATTCCATGATCATTTGTTTATTCAAAACAAATAAAGTGAAAACGAGGCTTATTAGTTCAAAGCAGAAATCAAAATTGAAATTTACTAAAAACAGCAACGAATTCAAGCAAACCTATTTTAAAGTTGGTAAAGTATAATTTATGGTAATAATATATGTCAAGTACAATTCTTTCAAAATATCAGTACAGTATTAGTTTATTTTTGTAATATCTTACTTTATTCATAAAATTGGATAATGATGAATGAATCCTTAGTTTTTGTATCTGCATTTTGGGTTTTTATATTCATTAGTTCTTGAGAATTTTTTGAACGAACATAAACATCTTCTTGAAACATGATTATCGTATTTTAAGACAATAGAAATTACATCTATGTTCAAAAGCTGTCACTCTAGAGGAAAATTAATTTCAGACAGATTTTTCAAAGTGAATTTATTTTTGTTAAGTTTCAGAAATATTCTTGATAATTTTTAAAGAAATGGCAAACCAGTTCGAGAAATACTGATTGAGATTATAATAATTTTACAAAAAAAAAAATCTAATTTCATAAGATATCTAAGCACAGAAGAGAAGAATATAACTGAAATAAAAGGTTTTTAATAAATAAAAGCTGTTAGGGTTTCTGTGTGAGTGTATATGAGTGTGTAATGCCCTCCACAGCTTAAATCAGAAGTTTGAGGTCTATGATTCATACTCATTGGACTCTCCATGGCCTTCAGGTTTGGGGAAAAAAATCTGACTTCCGGGTCTTAGGTGACCATTGACCGGCTCAGGAAACTAGTTGTAATTAAACTAAATAAACTCAATGAGGGCATCGCTTCCACTTGGAATGCTTGGGTAGCAACAACTCTCCCGAAGCCCATTTGTATGTCAATGGTGTACTGAGGAGGCCATGATGAAAATTATACATGATTTACAATGCTTTGAATAAATGAGTTTATCAATAGTAGTATTACTTTTATCAACCCAAGCTACAAATTGTATGGGGTCTCTTGGTGTTTATTACAAACCTGTGAATTGATCTGTTATTATTATTTTTTTTTTTGCAATGCTGAAATTTTTGAAAAATACGGCAAACACATCTTGTTATTATATATATATATATATATTAGTTCCTGTGCACCGGAGGTTATGTCAAATATTTGAACTGATGCTTATCATCGTTTGAGACAGTTAGTGATATATTACCAAAACTTAGCGTGAATAAATATTATTTCAACTTTACACATATATTTATATTTTCATAATTCAAAGACTTTTAAAGGGAAATTGATTTGAAGAGAGAAAAGTACGAGTAAGAGACATAACACATTATAAATCACATTAAAGCCTAGAACGTGTAGTTGTGCAGAAAATTGATAGCGGTCAAATCGCAGCCACAATTGTTTATTGATGGCCTAGAGAAAAGCTTTTCTACATAAAATAACTCAGCACTATCTGAGAAAAAGAATACATCATGCATTGAGGTTATAAAATAAGAATTGAGGCTAAATAAAAACTTTAGATGTTATTTTTTTCTTTTATTTCGAAATAATTGTGCATAGAATTGAAGGAAAATATTTTAAAGCTATTAAGACATTTTACTTAAAAATCAAAAAGCCTTTCTTTAGAACGAAGGCTCAAACAATTGATTTAGTCAGTAACAGGCAGTTGAAAGAAGCTCAATTGTTTCTCGATATAAAGAAAAATATCAATTGTTTCTGGATATTACAAAAACTTTATTTAAAAATACTTAATGTTCACTACAAGGCTGTACCTAAAGTAATTTTTTACTGGTAAATAGAGTTAGTGTTTTAAAATAGAAATTATTTTTTTATTTTTCAAACGGGTAATTATTCACCTTTTATTCTGCTCATCTCGTCCCTGTAATTGAGCTGGTGAGCAATGACTGAGAAGCCAAAGAAGTTCGAAACAGATGTCCCAATGCTATTCCGTTAATGAAACAGTAATGCACGATTTATTTTCTTCTTTCTTTTCAAAATTGGCAAAATTTTATTAATGCTTGATTTATTAATGCTTGATACCTGCAGTTTGAACTTTGAAAAAACATTCCCAATCAAAGTTGATTTTAATCAGATTTGATTAGTTGTTGGACGTTCGTCATGAAGTCGCCAAATACTGTAATGTCGTTGTAGTTATTTTTAAACATTTACATTTGAAAGATGTGCGTGGTCATCGAAAAGAATTTGAGAATTCTTCTTTTTTGGCAGAAGAAGACTGAACCCAAAACGAAATTGAATATAAAAACATATGATATTGATCTACAAGGGAGATATAGAAGACTTCACAAACACAGAACTTACTCAAAATCTAACCGTTGTTTTAGAAATGGCCACTGCACCAAAATAAAGGGAAAAAATTAAAAAACTCTCAAGCAATTCCTGAAAGAACTTAATAACTACTTCCTTAAAATGCTTCTTAAATTTCTTTTTTAACTTTTTGGATTTTTTTTTACAAAGAAAAGCCTAAGGTTAGATTTAAAATGTTCTATCTGCATTACTTACTAAAACCAATTTATTTTAATCATATCAAAATAAGCGTAAATCCAGTTACTAGGTAAACGGATTAATATTCAATATTAGATAACGTTGTTTCGTTTCTAAGCTTCTTTATGGGAATTGTTGTTATTTTAAAGTGTTAGTTTCTCGACAAGGACTCAGAAAAGATTTCAAATATAAAAAAGTTAGATGGCCTTTAGTCCTTAAATATACATCCTAAGTTTCAGGAAGATCCAACCAGTGTTTCAAAAATTACTAGGCTAATAGTTGTAATAACATACCTACAGACTGAATGATTTAATAAGCCTCATTTTCCTAGGAAAGTAGACTAAAATTGAAAAAGTCCCAGTGAATGGAAAATGACAAAACTTTCTTTAAGAATAGATTTATTATTTATTGATGATCTTTCTAAATCCGTGAAACACCCTGTTCAATTTTTAAAATCATTCAACTGGAATACCTCTTACAATGAAGTCTTAAACGTTGGAGCTGTGTTAAGTCTGTTACAGTAAGTAGAGGCTTATTCAATAGAATCTGCTTAGAATTAAAGAGGCTTAGTGAATAATAGCTTAGAAATGACTGTCAGGAAGCGGAGAGTACCGTATTTTGCTTTAAGTAGATCTTATTTCAAGTGCTACTAAATTCCCTTCCAAATTCGACGAGGATAATCTCTTGCTATCATTGCTGTTGCTATGACAATAAGTGCTGGACAGATTTGAGTCGTTGACATCAAACAATATGAAGAGAAAATGGCTCCACGAATCGTATCTTTTATTATTTTTTTTTCATAATTATCAAATCATTAATTTGATTGTAAAGAAAATACATTTTTAAATTATAACTAATAGATTGTTTGCAGTTAAATTTAAATCGAGGTTTTTGATGGAGAGACATTGATTTGACCAATGTATAATAGGCTTCCACTTTAAATTAAGCATTTTTCCTTGAGTGTCATCACAATTTGAAAATTTGTTAAAATAGTTTGACCAGATTTGATCATAACATCCAGGGTTTAAAAGTTCAGATTCAGAATTGAAAGTTCAGGTCTTTGCAGTCTATTGTCATGCAAAATCAGGGACTCAGAAGTTGTCTTCAAAAGTATGCCTTGAAACAATATTTTAATGAGGGTAAAGCCTTATGGGCTCTTTGAGGGATGATCTGCGACTCCCCTCTGAGATATTAATGGCTTTAGTTTTTTTTGTTCCTTTCGAAGAAATTTGGGAAGAAAAATAGCAAAAATTTGCCGTAGCATCTGGTGTACACTTTAGTTTAATACAGTCGGACCTCGATATAAGGTCACCCGCCTATAAGGTCACTTTTCTAAAGTCCCGGCTCATTTAATAGGAATTCTTTGATATGGATTATCGTATATATGGTCAGGTCTTAAATACCGTAATCGTATATAAGGTTACTTTTGTCTGTGATTTCAGTGCCACACTGATTCAATTCCATGAATTTTTCCGTGGGTACGATCTTTTATCGGCATCATTTCTCCTATTGACAGAGGGGACAGCTTTTTTCACAAAGCACTTCATCCCCTCAAATTCTAGAAAAAAGATGATGAAGACGATATTCCTTTACCTGTGTTAATACAAGATCTCAGAAATCGCGGCTGTGCTGTAGAAGGGGAAAGTGAATATGTGAGTATTGATGATGAAATTGCTACCACTTCTCAAGCTGCGATTTTCGAAATTGTTTCGCAAGTTTTAGATTCCAATGCATTACACAGTGATACTGAAAGTGAAGCGGTGACACAACCAGAAGCACTCAGAGCCTTAAATGTCGTAAGACATTTTTTTATGAGTCATGAGGGAGCTGAAGAACATTTTCAGAAACTACAAAACTTAGAAAACATTGTACAAAAGATGAAACCAAAATCGCGACAGTCCTGTATTACGGATTATTTTAAGTAAGGTCAGTTGTACATCAGTACTTTGCTTGAGCATACTAGCACTATTTGTATACAACTTTATTCCGAATTAAAAATTTTAAAAAATAATTTCTTTCTGATTCCATTAATTTTAATTGGTTCAACTAAATTAAAAAATTATAACCTATTAAACTGATATTTTTGTACGTATTAAATTTTACAAAATTATACTATATTTATATAATGCTTATTTATTGCCAAATGCGTATGAATCGGTTATAAGGTCACTTTCGCGAGGTCCCAAGGGGTGACCTTATATCGAGGTCCGACTGTATCTCGAAAGGAACAGTTCCGTAAAGAGTTCTACTGTGGACCAATAAGCATGAAACGCATTTTTTCTTCTGATTTTTGCAATTTAATGTGAATTTTGTGAAAAAAGACTTTTCATAGATTAGTTTTTTTTTTTCACAAAATCCCATAGAAATACTTTCTTCTTGGTAACCTCTTATATTCATTTTGTCGAAATTTAATTAACCTCCCAACTTTTCTAATCACAAAAGAAAAATTATAATAATAAAAAATAAATTTCGAATTAATGCAAAACCTTTCGACAATTAACTTCCATTTAATTCTTTCATAATCTATATTACTAAAATCTTTTATTTCTCTGTCTGTGTGTCTGTCCGGCGCATTTTTCTGTGAGAATGAAAAATACAAAAACTTTTACAATGAAACATCCGCAACAGGAATCTAACCTGCAACCTTCTGATCCGAAGTCAGACATCTTATCCATGAGGCCATGGAAACTACAACTTTCTTCATATTGTTTTTTTGACTTATCTCTCAAAACTGAACCGACTTTGACTGAAAAATAACAATTGTAATAAAAAAGAAAGTCAAAAAAGAAAGAAGCAGTACTTTATTAGGTAGAATACTGAGAAATCCCTATTTGTAACTTAAAAAACACTGAAAAGTATCAATTGGAATGAAAAAAAGCGTCCAGAAAGAAAGAAGCAGTATTTCTTTTAAGTAGAATACTCAAAATTCATTATTTGTAACTCAAGAACCACTCAAAAGTATCAATTGAAAAAAAAAAAAAAAAAAGAGAGTCAAGAAAGAAAGAAGCATTATTTCTATTAGATAGGTTACTGAAAAATCACTATTTGTAACTCAAAAAGCTAGAATCACATCAAAGGCAAAAAACTAACGATAAATATGCGGCTCATCAACCAAGATGAACGAGAGTGTCGATAACATCAATCGAATGATAAGTCTAAGAATACAAGGAGAGACTACAGAGCATACAAGTGCGAATAAAATTGATACTTCTAATAATCCACCACACGAAGATCTCTATCTGCCCGAGTATCTGAATGCATTGAATCTCAGCAGTATTCCTTAACATCGTTTGTCATTGAAGATTGGATCTCCAATAATATTGTTGCGAGACATCAATTCCAAGTTTGCATACTGCAATGGAACTCAACTTAAATGCCGTTCATTCGATAATGGTCTCATAGAAACCGAAATTATAACAGGAACTCTCAAAGGAGATTTTGTTTTCATCCATAGGATGTCTATGCAACCATGCGATAATCTACTTCCATTCACTTTCACAAGAAAACAATTTCCGATCAGACCTTCTTATGCGATATTTATCAAAAAAGCTCAAGGACAAACTCTAAATAAAGTTGCCATATATTTGGAAAACGTTGTCTTCACTCACGTACAACTTTATGTCTTTGAGTCACAATTCAACAGAATTTGGTTATCTTCACTCTAAAGAATAGTCACAATCAATTTGTCGCGAAGAATTTCGTATACAAGCTATGATTTTCATTTATAATCTACATCAACCAACGTCCATCTGAACATCTCTTCTTCAAATATCTATATCGAACAATCTGATAGCCTAGATTAGTAGATAATTTTCACTATTTGTAACTCAAAAAACACTGAAATGTATCAATTGGAATGAAAAAAAGAGTCCAGAAAGAAAGAAGCAGTATTTCTATTAAGTAGAATACTGAAAAATCATTATTTGTAACTCAAAAACCATCATTTGTAACTCAAGAACCTCTCAAAAGTATCAATTTTTTTTAATAAATAACCAATTGTTTTCGGTTACATACGCGAGGCTTCCGGAGTGAAGCGACGGGTAGCCGACTAGTTGATTATAATTTTCTTTTTCTAATTTTTACTTATGAAAATGAAGCTATGATTTGATTGATAATGAGAACCTAACAAAACTAAAATATGAAATAATTTCAGCCGAAAAACGAAATTGACAATCCGTGAAAAATGGGAAAGAATTATTAACAAACTTTACTCAAGCTATTTGTCATAGTTGAATGATAATATACTTGTAATACTGTAATAATCATATTATTATTATTATGTAATTAATTTTTACTTATGAAAATGAAGCTGTGATTTGATTGATAAAACAGTACTAACAAAACTAAAATATGGAATAATTTCAGCCGATAAAGAGAAATTGACAATCCATGAAAAATCTGAAAGAATTATTATCAAACTTTACTCAAGCTATTTGCCAAACTTGAGTGATGATATACTTGTAATACTTTAAAAATCATATTATTATTATTATTATGTAATTAATTATATTTTTAACACAAAGCTAAATATTTTGATGTTCGATCTCTTGTAGAG
>JAFIDM010089166.1:0-15444 GCA_023159025.1 Thereuonema tuberculata
CACTATATGAGTTCGAGTCCTTAAGCATGAGCCTCTTGAATCTCTGAACAAGATGATGAAATCCGTTTGTAGATCTGACCTTCCGTTCGGGAGTTTTTAGAGGAAGACAGACACTGACGGACAGAACAAACGCAATAACTACCGATTTAGTTCGCTATCACAATAGATCACAAGTGCATCGCTAAAAATAAAATAATAATATAATAATGTTATTGCCTCGAAGCACATTTGAACCAGGTAGCCATAGCTTCAAAGGCCGGCATTTAACAACTGCACCACTGAATACTTCTATTTAAACTGTCTTTTAAATTGACAGAAGTGAGTTAACAAGTTAATACATGAAAATTATACAAAAATGTCAAGGTGACTAAATAAGAGGGAGGGGGAGATGTGTTCGTTTTTCATTGTAGTCTGTTTTTTCCAGAGGGTCCTAAAGAGTAATTGTGCAAATGTTGAAGGGTTAGGACTACATAGCCAACAAACAACCAACATGCTTCTTATTATAGATATATATATGTAGATTACTGTCCACATTTTTCAGCCTGTAGCATCACTTATCTTAGATAAAGTTTTTTTTTCTTTAATTAAATTAAATTTAGTTACTTCTTTCCGGACCTGTGACCTGGTAACCGTAAATCGTCAGAACAGGTTGCACAGTATCATTATCACTCCTCTAATGCAAAGAGGGTATCTCAACACGACAATTGTGCAAGATGGAGCACCTTTCCACTTAGGACGTAATGTACAACAGTTGCTGCGACAATATTTGAACTTGAAAGTTTATGAATGTGTTTCCCTTAAAACATAAGGTGCCTTGGTAGAATTGAATTTTGTAAATACAACTACAAAATGGGGATAAAAAGTAGAGATTTTCATTAACAATTTGATTTTCAAGCACGAAACTTGACATTTCTGTTCTTTATCAAAATCGAAAAGATATGTTTTTTTTTTGTTTTTTTTTTTTACGAAATTGTTACAGCCAACACACCAGGGTAAAACTAATTAAAATATAAAAATAAAGTTAGATAAAATCAATCTAGTTTCGCTTCGTTATTTTAATTGTATATAACTTTTTTTTAAAATTTTAAATAGTTTTAACCTAGTGTGTTGGATGTAACAATTTCGCAAAAAAAAAAACTATAAGTACACATGTAAAACAATTTCACAGGAATCATTTTTCTTTTTAGTTCAAAACTTTATCCCAAGGATTCATACTCTTAAACTCGAATCTTTTCTTATTCTAAACATTTTAATCTCATATCCATTAAACAACTGAGATGTGAGATTGAAATGGCTATTAAGGAGAAATGGGAAAATGGAGGGTGTAGATGAGATTCCTGGAGAAACAGCCGGATGAATTTGGAATAAATGAGATTTTGGGTTGATGCAACCTCATTTATAAAACGGGCGAATGGCCTAGAGCAGGCTTTTGTTTGTTAAAATAAGAATTTCCTTTTTTTTTTTATTGTTAAAATAAGAATTTCCTTTTCTTTTTTGGTTGTTAAAATTAGATTTTTCCTTTTTTTTAATTTTTTTTTGTTGTTAAAATAAGATTTTCCTTTTTTTTTGGTTTGAAAATAAAAATTTCCTTTTTTTTTTGGTTGTTAAAATAAGATTTTCCTTTTTTTTTTGGGTTGTGAAAATAAAAATTTCCTTTTTTTTTTTGGTTGTTAAAATAAGATTTTCGCCCTTTTTGGCCCAAGTGCGGCCCGCAGTAATCCCCACATAAAGTATTTGGCCCTCTTACAACAAAAGGTTGCCGACCATTGGCCTAGAGATTTCACTAAAGAATTCTAATTCCAAATATTAAATATATGCCTGCTTGTTCGGCACGAATTAAAAGTTAAAAAACAATTCCAAAATTAAAAAAATCTTTTTAAAAAACATTTCCGGACGTTTCGGAACTGTTTCTACAGGGATAATTTATACCAGGTTGGGGTGTGTGTTTGTAAAAAGATTTTTTAATTAATTAATTTTTTGAATTATTTTTTAACTTTTAATTTGTGCCGAACAAGCAGGCGTATATTTAATATTTAACGACACGTAAAATCATTTCTTCCATTATTCTAATACCAATCGGAAAAACTAATCACCCTACTAAATGTAGTGACTGTAGAACAATTGGTATAATCTTGCATATCCCTAAGGTGATGCTAAATATTATTAAATGACGACTATACAACAAGGTGGAATATTATCTAGGAGAGGACCAATTTGTTTTCAGAAAAAAACAGAGGAACAAGAGATGCAATTGGAGTGATGAGAACAATCTGTGAAAGACATATCGAAGTAAGGAGAGAAGTTTATATTTGTTTTTTATTGATCTGAAAAAAGCCTGTGATATGGTGAAATGGGATAAACTGATGGAAGTACTGAAAAAGATAGGTGTGGATTGGCGAGATCGTATACTAATTGCGGAACTGTACATGAATCAAACAGCAATAATTGAGACAAAAGGAGGAAGCAAAATGGAATGTATAATTGGAAGAGGAGTGCGGCAGGGTTGCTGCTTATCTCCGGCGCTATTCAATATCTTTTCGGAAGAAATAATAAAGGAAGCTTTTAATTGCGATGATGATACAGGTATCAGTGTTGGAGGAAGAAGAATAAAAAGCGTTAGATTCGCGGACGGTTTGGTAGTATTAGCCGAAGGCGATGAAGATTTGGAACACTTGCTGAACGAGACTTAGAGAAGCTTGCCACAAACATGGAATGGAGATTAACACAAGTCGGTAACAAAAGTGCTACGAGTTCCTAGAAATACCGAAAGAGTATACATTAAATTGAATGGAGAAACGGTGGAACAAGTTAAACAATACAAATATTTGGGAAGTATCATTCAGGATGACGGTGAATGCAACATAGATATCAGAGATAGAATTCGTAAGGAAAATTTGCATTTTTTAATAGAAAGAACCTATTCACAAATAATATGGATATAGATTTAAGAAAAAGACTTATAAAATGCTACATTTGGAGTATATCCTTGTAGGGTTCGGAAACTTGGACTCTGAGAAAGAGAGATGCTGGGATGCTGGAAGCATTTGAAATGTGGCTCTGGAGGAGGAGGGAGAAAATTAAATGGACAGACAAAATGACTGATGATGAAGTTCTGGAAAAACTAGGGGAAGAGAGAAGCTTATTAAAGAATATAAGAAGAAGAAAAAAGAACTGGATTGGACATGGGCTGAGAGGTGAAAATCTCATGAAGAAAGTATTGGAGGGGAAGATTGAAGGAAAGAGACCAAGAGAAAGAAAGAGAAAAATGATCCTGGATGACCTAATGACTACAAGTGGATATCAAGACCTAAAGGAGGAGGCAAGAGATAGAACGAATTGCAGAAAGTGACATTCTTGACCTAATTTGCTGCTTGCCATTGAACCTGTCTGCGACAGAACACTGTTGATGATGATGATGAAACATAAACAATATTGTTGGTTTTTATCTCGTTGCTCGGGGTAAAGAGAAAGGAACGAACTATGAAATTAGATTGTATTGGATTTAAAAAAAATATTTTATTATGAACAAATCCGTATTTAATAATGTAATTTAAAATTGCCGATTAAAGTTCAAGATTATTTTAAATATGCGGTATCTTCAATTTTGTCAATTGCAGCTTTTACTTATTGTGGTTAAACTGGAACTCATGAGCTTCAAAAGGCAATATCAGTGTTCAATTTTGCTATCACTATCATTTTTATCCACAGTCTTAATATTCTTAAATTTATACTCTGCACTATTCTGAATATATATTTTTTATCGCAAAATAATTTTTATCTGCAGATATCGGAGATCGACACGACAATCAACATTCTGTCGATTTAATTAAACTATGAACTTCATTCTTGCTCGCGCGGAATGAAATCTTGATATTATTTCTGAAGCGCAGGTCATAATCCTTTGCTGATAACTGTCGAAAAATAAACTTTCTAACCAACTGAATAAAATAAATAAATAAATTTTACTATGCCTGTAAATATTAATTATTATATTTCGAATAATGGCCCTTAGCTTCCTTTTTATTAAGCGAATTCAGATTCCTGCTAGAATCGCTTTGTAGACAATTTGACTTTTTATACTGATAGTTCAGTGGGCCCGGTAGCCGAGTGGGTAAGGGCGCTTGGCTGCGGGTTGGAGGTGGCGGGTTCGATTCCCGGCCTCGGCGGAAGACGGGAATTTTTCCACGCTTCATTCTCCTCCAAATGGACCCTAGGGTCTACCCAGCCCTCTATAGAATGGGTACCGGGTTTCTTTCCCGGGAGTTAAAGGCGGGCGAGCGACGGGCCGACCCCCCGTCCTCAACTTTGTCCCGTAGGTTTCTGAACACTGGAGCCTACCCTCCAGCTGCATTGCGCGGTTCTCTGGGCCTGATCGCAACTTTAACTTACACTGATAGTTCAGTTCAAAATTGCGTTTTAGACGCTTCTTCTTTTCTACATCCTAATATCCAATTTAACATTGAAATTGATCATAATCATGCTTTCGCCTTCTTTGACATTTTTATCTCATGTAATAACAACGTTTTAAATGCGACGGTTAATTGAAAAACCACCGATTAGAGTATAATGTTAAATTTTCATTCTGCTTGCCCTTTGAAAATCAAAATCATCCGCAATGCGACTGAGAGATCGTTTAAGTTGTCAAGTTCATTGGAATATTTGATTTTTGGAGGTCATTAACGTTAGGAACATCCTAATTTTCAAATGGTTACTCCGTTGAGTTTCTTCTTTATTTCTAACTAGCTGTACCCGGCATGCGTTGCAATGCCACTCAAAGAAAGAAAGGGCTCGGTGAGAAGGGGCCGTAAATATAAAGTCCCGGTGTCGATCGAGGGTGGGATACTTAGGCCCTTGTGTCGCCATCCCCCACTCAAGTGTGGTGGACCTGTCCCCCATAGGAGAGCGAATTTTTCCTTTTTCCAATTGATTTGGGGGGGGGGGGGGGGGCAAAAAAAGGGCCCTAAATATAAGTCCCGGTGTCGGTCGGGGGTGGGACACTTAGGCCCTTGTTTCGCAATCGCCCCACCCAAGTGGGGTGTCCCTGCCCCCCATAGGAAAGCGAATTTTTTACATTTGCAATTGACTTGGGGGTCGCGAGAATGGGTCCTAAATAAAAGGTCCCGGTGTCGGTCGGGGGTGGGACGCTTCAGCCTTTGTTTTGGCTTCCTCCCACCCAAGTGTGGTGTCTCTGCCCCCCCCACAGGAGAGCGAATTTTTCCCTTTTTTGCAATTGACTTGGGGGGCCCGAGAAGGGGCCCTATATATACGGTCCTGGTGTCGATCGGGGGTGGGACACTTCAGCCTTTGTGTTGGCTTCCTCCCACCCAAGTGTGGTGTCCCTGCCCCCCATAGGAGAGCGAATTTTTCATTTTACACAATATTTGTGTAGTTCTCATTTTCGCCACCAGGTGGATATTGGGTTTTTCATGGATTTTACCCCTTTTCAATCCCTTGGGGGGGGGGGGTCCGGGTTCTAAGGTAGCCTATCTTTTCCACAGGGTCCCAAAGAGTAATTCTGCAAAGTTTGGTCCAGATAGGTCAAAGGGCCTATGAGTCTATAAAGGACAAAGAAAGATAGAAAGAAAGAAAGAAAGAAAGAAAGATAAATTTATTTTTATATATAGAGATTTTCAAATGGTTACTCCGTTGAGTTTCTTCTTTATTTCTAATTTTCAAATGGTTACTCCGTTGAGTTTCTTCTTTATTTCTAATTTTGTCAGGCTCACATTTCTTCCGACATCAGACATTTTATTAGATGTTGAAATATTTAATGTGCTCCTATCACTGCCATCTTCCTGCTGGATATTATCAGCTGCAAGTTCTAATCTTGTCTTCCACAATGCGATAATATCTTCGTATTGCCTAATTATACTAATTTCTTCCTCTACCTTATCTTCAGAAACTTCACTTTCCATTAGTTTATTATATTCATTCAACTTAGCTTCCCTATTCTTAACCTTTTCTAATACTTGTTAAATAGACAATAAGCTTCCACTATTTACGGCTTAATCTACTTCATCTTTAAGTATTGTAATGGACCGTTTAAGTGATGTCATCACAACCTACGTCACAGTTTAAACAGCCTGTTGCCACGCTCCGTTGCTAGCGGTTTAGCATTGAAGTTAATATGACCAAGCGGGTGTTTATCTTGGTTTTGCTTTGAGGAAAGACCCAAAAAAATAATAAAAAAAAAAAATCAGAACGCATTTTTAAGACTTCAAGAAAAATCCACCTTAGGTTTTTTTCCCCTTACTTTTCTGAATTTTAGGAGAAATATTAAGATAAAAAATGCTGTATTTATACATATTTTTCAGGTTCGGATTTCCATAGATCCTTTGCAATTAATGTCGAGAGCTTCTGATTGGTTAATTCAAATGCCACTCTACGATAGCAACGGACCGATTTAACTACTAGAACCTATTTCAGAGGTGGTGATTTCACCAATTATTAAATTGGTGATTAACAAATAATTTTTTAATTGTTCGCGAATATAAAATTATTTTTTCTTCTATAATCCTGCTTCTGAAATATGTTTCAGTATGTCAGATCGGTCCTTTGCTTGGAGGATGGCTTTTGAGTTATCCAATCAGAATTTCTTGACATCAGTTTCAGGTGATCTATGAAGTCTTACCTCAAAAATATGCATAAAGATAGCTTTTTTTTAATCTTAATATTACTCCTAAAATTCACAAAAATAAGAGGAAGAAAAAAAACCTAAGATTGGCTTTCTTGAAGTCTTAAAAATGCGTTTCGATAATTTATTATAATTTTTTTGGTCTCTATCATACCGTAGAAAAACCAAGATAAACACCCGCTTAGTCATTACTAATTTCGATGCTAACAACAAACCTGTTAACCTAGCAACAAACTGCTTGAACTGTGATTTTGGTTGTGACGACATACTTCAACGGTCCACAGACCATCTAATCGCTCTTCTTGCTCTACTAATAGGAGCCCTATCTCTATACAATTAATTTTCTTTCTTCTGAATTAACTCCACAGTGTTAATTAGTTAACTCAAATACTCCTTTATATATAGTTCGATTTTTTTTAAAGCACAATTTTTCACTGTTTCACACACATTCGAATTTTCGCAATCTATTTTTCTAAATTAATTTAATGTTGTGTTTACCTTTATTTTGTTCTGTATTCACCTTCAATCCCGATTCCCAGGTTTTGGACCAAATGTAGAATCTCTGGTGATTCCACCTCGCTAAAAATTACGAACTTTTTACGGAATAACAATTATTATATTTTCTCACGGTTCTATTCTTCTCTGAAAAAAAAATTACGCCATCTCCATTTTCTTTTTGCCAATAATCTTATGGCGCCTAAGCTTATACTCATTTTAACAACTTTTGTTGTTTTAGTAGTTACTAGTAGCAAAGCCTGTCAGACGACAGGCATAAAAAAAAAATCTGAAAAATCATTTTATTATCAACTATCAAATATAAAGTAAATGTAATCTAAATACTTTGCTAACTTGTGAACGAAGGTTCTATGGCAAAAATGGTTTTGAGTTTCGAAATCAGCGTAAACAACTAAGTAAGTGTGCCAAATTTCATTAAAGCATGCAGTGGTAACAAAATTATTTGGTTTTGAACGTATGTTTTGTTAGGATTTCAGTTGTCGAAGTCAGTTGCCAAGAATAAAATTTCATGGAAACAACATGGAATGACACAATGAACTAATATTTTCATCCGATTTGAGTACTTTTGATTCAATGGTACCATGGAGAACCGTTGCATTTATCTTAATAGCTTAATTATATCGAGTTATAAACAGACAGACAGACAGACAGATGAACTGAGCCCATTTATTCATATATGTAGTTGATTCGATTGATGATTTGATTTGAATTTTTTTTTAATGTTTATCATATCTATTTAGGGTGTAGGGGAGACCGGGGCAGAGCGGTCCACTTTTTTTTGTTGAATTTTTTTTTTTTGTTAAAGAGATTTTCCATTGCATTTATTTTTGTCAGAATCAGGAACTATTCAAGAATGTAAATACATGATTTCATTTCATTATAATCGTAAATAAAATTGGTATTAATTCGCAAAGCAAAAATGGTAGAGTGGTCCAACCTGCCCGGACCACTGGGCAGGCTGGACCACCCCATGGGGCACGTTGGACCGAGTAAGAATAACAACATTTAAAGTAAGATTTGAATTGAATATAAAATAACATGCCATTTAGGATATCATGAAATAAAGTTTAACTTAACATAGACTACCTAAGGTATTACATATTCAAGTGAAAATTTAAAATAATCATTATGCAGTTGAAAGTCGTAAATGAATAATATCAAATAGGTTTACATTGAATTAATTAATCACTTTCACTAGAGAAATCTTCTTTGCAGTTGAGGCATTCGTAAAATAAATATATTAAAAATCAAAATATATTCCCTCAGAGACCAAGATTTTAATCGTGTCATGTTGCCAATTCCACAACGTGACAGTTTGCATAGCTTTTAATTAGAATTTAATAACAGTTAAATGTGTAAATTGGCTATTTTCGAAGATTAAGATGCCTTCGCACGAAGTCTTCCCCTGTTACGGTACTTGCTGAGAGGAATTACTAAAGGGGTAATATCCTTTAATAATATAGGCTACACACAATCTATAACAGCCTACATAAAAAAATATATAAAAAAATATATGTAATAATATAATACAATATAATATAATAGGCCTAATAAATATATAGTATAGAAAAAAATATAATGTATGGTGTCAAAATATTTTATTGTAAAAGCGGGGCAGAGTGGACCACTGGTTGAATGTGCCCTGTGCCGCTCGGTCCACTCTGCCCCATCGCCATTCTGGCGTTTCCTTCAGTTGTAACTATCGACTACTTTAAGTATTCAATTCATACTATAGCTTAAAATGATCTTTAGATTGCCGCCTTTAATATGCATATTACGGTTGTGTTATTCAATGCATCGCTGAACGGCAATATTAAAGTAAAAACAACACTAAACATTTACTTACCTGGACAAAAACAAAACAATCGATCCCCTCCCTGTCACCAATAAGACAAACTCACTGACGTTTTTGTTGTAGCAGCGCCACAATGGCACCAACCTTCTATCCGATTTTTGGCACATTCTAGCGTCAACACGAAAATTACTAAAATCAATGGTCCACTCTACCCCTGGGTCCACTTGGCCCCGGTCTCCCCTACCTTTTACCTGTGCACCTGTAATATAGGTTCTGAGAGTTTAATCTAAAGAAAATTCCACCCAAAAAGAAAAACGAAATACCAACGATATCTAAAGTTTAATTTATCTAAACTTTAGACTCATTATTTTTGACTCATAACGCAGAAAGGCATTTAAACCTTACCTTTGTATAATCTATATACTCCGCAAAGTTGTGAACGAATCTTCTACGGCAAAAATGATTTTGAATTTCAAACTCAGCGTAAAAAACTAAGTAAGTATGCCAAATTTTATTAAAATCGGTGTAGCGGTAAGAAAATTGTTTGGTTTCGAACGTATCTTTTGTTAGAATTTCAGTTAGAATTTCACGAAAACAACATGGAATGACAAAATGAACTAATATTTCATCCAATTTGAGTACCCTTGATTCAATGGTACCATTGAGAATCTTGGATCTATCTTAATAGCTTAATTATATCGAGTTACAGACAGACAGAGAGATAGACGGATAGATATACAGACGGACGGACAGACAGACAGACAGACAGAAGAAATTAGCAGATTATATTATATAAGTTGATTAAGTAAACTTTATATAGTCGTTGCTTCAACATCGATTACAAAAAAAAAAAAATATTGGTATGGTTAGAGATAGCAATAGAAAAGAAGAAGTAAAAATTTAACAAAATTATATTTGCTTTTTTTCTTAATATAAATAAAAGCCGGTGCTTATTTATATTGTGTGAGTGCAAAAATTCTACCCATTTTTATTATCCATAAAGAAGAGCAAATAAATGAAAAATGAACAGTACCTATTATTGTGTTTAATCCCCATTGTTATCTAGGACCTCTTGCCATCTTTCTGTTAAGAGATGAACCTCATGGCGGTAAAATTCCGGCGGTTTCGAGTCAAAAAAGTCTTGGTTGGCAGATTTTCTGAGTGAAGGAATTGTTCAACGCACTAAATATGTGATAGTCAGTTGGTGCCAAATCAGTGATAATAGGTGATAGTCAGTGAGAATGGAAGGGTGGTGTAAAACCTCCCAACGAAAGCCCAGTAACTTTTGGCAAGTGATGACAGCAGCATGTGACCTGACGTTATCGTGATGATGAATAACACTGCGACGATTGATGAGACCTGGCCGCTTTGCTAACAAATTTGAATGCAGCCTGTCTAACTGTAGACAGTAGAAGGCAGCAGTGATGGTTTGGTGGAGTGGCAGGACCTCCCAGTGAATTATTCCCTGCACATCCCACCACACACTCAAGAACACCTTCTTAGGATGAAGTTCAGCTTTCAAAGTCGATGCAGGCGGATCAGAAGGGCGACACACAGGCCTACGACGCTTTGCGTTACGGTATATCTCGACTTCTCATCTCCTGTCACAATTGTGTCAAGAATGGGTCATTTTTGTACCGGGAAAGCAAGGAAACACAGGTGGCGATTCGGTCATCCCGTTGCTTAGCAGTCAGATTATGTGGAACCCAACGATCCAACTTTCTCGTAAAACCCAACTTAACCAGCCGTCTCTCGACCGTTGTCCGGTGTACGTTGAAGGTCTCTGCTAATTCTTGCATGGTTGGGTTGTGGCTGTTCCTTATGGCTTGGTCAATATCGTCCTCTCCAACGTGTGATGACCGTCCACTCCTAGCCTGATTTTGGCAGCTTCTGTCTCCCTCCTTAAATTTACGAAACCATCGACGACATATGCTTTCGTCTATTGCATCCTCCCCATAAACTTGACAAACATTGCGACATGCTGTGGCTGCCGTACTCTTTTTATCGAACTCGTATAACAAACAAATTCTTATATGCTCCTTCTCGCGTTCCATGTTACACCCTCTGATATTTTTTTTTGAGATGATTAACTTTGTGAGACACGATGCATTTATATGTGAGGCATCCACACGTTTGATTGGCAGACGATTTGCGTCTTTACAATACCATGTGTGAGGGCAATTTCATTGCAAATTTTCATATCCAAAAACGGGTAGAACTTTTGCACTCACCCAATACTTTCAGAATTATTTAGTTTAATACACAAATTTAAATACAAACTATAGTTTCTTTTACAGTTTGAGTATCCATTTTCAAGTGAAGTTAATGCAATAAATTGCCATTATAAGGACTTTCTTTAATATCCTGTCATGCATCAGGTTTATTTCCCACAGTTCCAAGGGTAATGCGGATGACGTTGCCACATCTATCGCCTCTGGCGGGGATGTCTGCAAACTATCCGTCAATAATTGCTCGTAAGAAGACGTCGGCCTTCTTGATAATTCTAAGGGACTTAAGCCGAACGCGCATTGAACACGTGTCCGTATCCCGTAAACGGACAAATGACGTCATTCCGTAAAACGTCCGTCGATTCGTGACGTTAAACTCAAGTATTTCTGCGAATACGGAAGTATGCCGTACTGCCTCAATGGAAGAAACATTCTGATTGGTGACGTTACCTTTGCATCACATACGGAATACGGGAATCTTCAAGTTTGTTCAATACAGTGACGGAATACTTGAGTTTAACGTCACGAATCGACGGACGTCTTACGGAATGACGTCATTTGTCCGTTTACGGGATACGGACACGTGTTCAATGCGCGTTCGGCTTTAGACTTATTGACGGAAATAAATCTGATGCGTGACGAAATTCCTTATAATGGCAATTTATTGTATTAACCTCACTTGGAAATGGATACTCAACCTGTATCAGAAACCATAGTTGTATTTAACTTTATGTATTAAACTGTATAATTCTGAAAGTATTCAGGTTCACCGGCTTTTATTTATGTTAAAAAAAAAGATGGACAGTGCATTTAATGCTTTAACAGTTCTGACAATTATTGCCGGAATAGTTTGCATCATGTTATTTCAAGAACTCTCTCTCTATCAGCGTTTTTGGATTAATATCTACATTTCCAACAACAGGAAAATGGCAGCTATTCTAGTAGGAATAGCTCAACCTCTACTTCATGTGTAGAAAAATGGACCTGACACCGAAATACGCTCAAATCAAAATATGTGTCTCAACTCCTGAAATTAAAACCTGAAGCACAAACTGGGTAGTAAGATATTAAATTATAATATTAATTGTCTGCAAAAGAAGCTAAAAGTAATTACTCAATTAATCCGCAAAGATTTCGTCACATTGGAAAATATTCTTTCAACGGGAAAATATCTTAATATTTTGGAATTCGCTGGGAATGCATATTTCGAAAAGTACCATGTTATTACCAACACCCAATGCAAGAAATTGATTCAACTTTATATTAAAAGATGGCCAATCTGCCAATTACATTGTGATAGGTTATAAATATTAGCGGTTTAGATATTCCTCCGTTACCGCTTGAGGCAATTGGCAAAGGACTTAAATTCAATCTAACTTCTTTACCTCGAATGCATAATGTGATAGCCCCATTGGAAACTGCTGTTTCAACTTTCCCTAATGCAGACGAGACAGCCAAATTACGAATACAAGTGAGCAATGCTACTAAATCTTTTGTTTTAATTCAGGTAATTCAATGGAAAACCCTTCATGGCCGTTTTACACTTACCATTTCACACGCCATAACCTCGTCATAATGGTCGCCATCACCTCGCCATCGGAGATGGCGAGCACATTGCTCCACTTGGAACCTGCTCTATTTTCGAAGAGATGGCGAGCAATCGGATAGCGCCATCACACACACCAACGCTCCAGGTGGCGAGATAGACAACCACACATCGACAAACCTTCCCAAAAAGTGGCTGACATGAAAAAGAAGTGGGAAGAGAAAAAAGTTGCACTCCTGATAGATATGTAAGAGCAAAGGCCGTGTCTATATAACGTGGCGAGTGCAGATTATAAAAATAATCATCTACGAAAGCAGATGTTAGTGGAGATGGCAGCGGAAATTTCCAAAATAAGACCAAACACAACGGATGAGGATATTTGGAAAAAACTGAAAGCTCTCCGAACGGTGTACATAAACGAGAGAAGCAAAATTAAGAAGACCATGAAGAGTGGCGAGGGAATGGATTCAGTGAGTATTAATATTTTCCATAATTTCAAATACTATTTGTAAATGTTATATTAACGTATATTGTTGGTTTTTTCAAAATAGTATATCGTCTTTAAAATTAAGTGAAGAAGTGTATGGTTTGAAGTTGTAGAGGCCTACATGGTTTATCAAGTTTTTGAAAGCTTATTTACAAATATACCTGAAGATTCGGTAATGCAAGAAATTGAATTTTTACTTTCTAAATTTAATACAAAAAAATATATTTCGTATCTTTATTAATAAATTTCTAATTTTTTAAAAATTTAACTTACATAATTATCATATTGAATTTGATGATGGAATAAATTCCCAAATTGAAGGTATTGGAATGGGGGTAAATTAAAGTAGCAGTATTGTTAATTTATTTTTATTAACTTACGAATATCAATTTGTATTAATATCCCTTTCCAATTTAAAATTTTAAGATATATAGATGAGTTTAATTATTTTTAATACCAATTGTAGGATTGATTATAGAGAAGGCAAAACTTTTAAAAATATCATGTTGATTTTTTTAGATTTACGAATATATTTCAATCATCAAATTCCTTATACGACCTTATTTAATAAAACATTTATATTTCCTTCAAATTACACACAAGAAATATTACTTTAATTCAAAACTCATGCCGATATTTCGTCTTAACTTAACATTTAGACTTTCACATGGTTCTAAATACAAAATACAAATGAAAAGAAGAAAATTATTCTTAATTTAACAAAATAAAACATTCAACAACTGAACAACATCAAACCTTTGTAAACAATATCTATATTCCCATTTAAAATTAAAAGATTTCATGAAATTACCAGTAATGTAAGTTTAAATCTATATTACTAAAATCTTTTATTTCTCTGTCTGTCTGTCTGTCTGTGTGTCTGTCCGGCGCAGTTTTCTGTGAGAATAAAAAATAAAAAGAATTTTTTCAATGAAACATCCGCGACAGGAATCGAACCTGCAACCTTCTGATCTAAAGTCAGACATCTTACCCAATAGGCCTTGGGAACTACAACTCTCTTTATATTGCTTTTTTGACTTATCTGTCAAAACTGAACTGACTTTGACTGAAAAGTAACAATCTATATTATTAAAATCTTTTATTTCTCTGTCTGTCTTGCGCAGTTTTCTGTGAGAATGAAAAATTAAGAATTTTTTCAATGAAACATCCGCGACAGGAATCGAACCTGCTACCTTCTGATCCGAAGTCAGACATCTTACCCATTAGGCCATGGAAACTACAACTCTCCTTAAATTGCTTTTTTGACTTATCTGTCAAAACTGAACTGAGTATGACTGAAAAGTAACAATCTATATTTCTAAAATCTTTTATTTCTCTGTCTGTCTGTCTTTCTGTCTGTCTGTCTGTCTGTCCGGCGCAATTTTCTGAGCGAATGGAAAATAGAAATAATCTATATTACTAAAATCTTCTATTTCTCTGTCTGTCTGTCTGTCCGGCGCAGTTTTCTGTGAGAATGAAAAGAATTTTTTCAATGAAACATCCGCGACAGGAATCGAACCTGCAACCTTCTCATCCGAAGTCAGACATTTTACCCATTAGGCCATGGGAACTATAACTCTTTTTATATTGCTTTTTTGACTTATCTGTCAAAACTGAACTGACTTTGACTGAAAAGTAACAATCTATATTACTAAAATCTTTTATTTCTCTGTCTGTCTGTCTGTGTGTCTGTCCGGCGCAGTTTTCTGTGAGAATAAAAAATAGAAAGAATTTTTTCAATGAAACATCCGCGAGGCTTCCGGAGCGAAGCGACGGGTAGCCGACTAGTCTATATTACTAAAATCTTTCATTTCTCTGTCTGTCTGTCTGTGTGTCTGTCCGGCGCAGTTTTCTGTGAGAATGAAAAATTAAAAGATTTTTTTTAATGAAATATCCGCGACAGGAATCGAACCTGCAACCTTCTGATCCGAAGTCAGACATCTTACCCATTAGGCCATGGGAACTACAACTCTCTTTAAATTGCTTTTTTGACTTATCTGTCAAAACTGAACTGAGTATGACTGAAAAGTAACAATCTATATTACTAAGAAAGTCAAAAAAGAAAGAAGCAGTACGTCATTAGATAGAATACTGAGAAATCAGTATTTATAACTTAAAAACCACTGAAAAGTATCAATTGGAATTGGATAAACGAGATGAACGAGAGTGTCGATAACATCAATCGAATGATAAGTCTCTCCTTGTATTCTTAGACTTATCATTCGATTGATGTTATCG
>JAFIDM010089166.1:20444-30833 GCA_023159025.1 Thereuonema tuberculata
TTGTTCTCAATGGACGTAGTAGCAATGTATACCAACGTACCAGTACAGGAAGCTTTACAAGTGGTTGAATTGAAATGTGAGAAATATAAGGAGATGTTAAAAAATTACAATTTGAATAAGGAAATTTTTATGGAAATGTTAGTATTGATTTGTAATAACAAGTATTTTAAATTTGGGGTACACACAAAAGAAAGGTTTCCCAATGGGATGCCCAATCTCAGGGGCAATTTGTAATATTTATTTAAACTGGATTGAAAACAAGTATATTTTGAAAGGGTCAAAAGCAAAATTCCAATATTTCAGATACGTTGATGATATTTTAATTCTGTGGGTGGGTACTAATCGACAATTTAAACTTTTTTTCAATTTTGTAAATTCTATAGAACCGAATTTAAAATTCACCTACCAGGAAGAAAAGGATGGAAGATTACCTTTCTTAGATACTATGTTAATCAACAGTAATAATACTATAAGTTATGAATATTACAAAAAGCCTTATCAAAGTAAACACATGCTAAATTTTGAATCAAATCATAGAATGTCAACAAAGAGGGAGATAATTTTAAATAGTTTAAAAAGGATAACTACCTATACTGAGGAAAAAAGGAAATGGAAAGAGAAAATAGATAATCTGAAAGAACAGTTAGAAATGAATGGCTATCCCAAAGGCTTTGTTAAAGCATGTATTGATAGATTTTTTCGTACAAGAAAAATAAAGAGGACAGAGGATTTAAACAGTAATAAAGTTAAAGATTACAAGTTAATTAGGTTTCCAATTGGATTTGAGATTGATAAGTATGTTAAAAACGTATTAGAAGAAAATAAAATTAGAATTTTTTTTTATAAGGGAAACTTATTGTTCAAAAAAAGAAGACAAGAAAAAATCAATAAATTGCACAAAATGGGTGTGATATATACTTTGAAATGTAGAGACTGTGGGGGGTTATATATTGGAAGTTCTGGAAGGGCATTTAAGGAAAGGTTAACAGAGCATACTAATGCATGTAGGGACAATCATCCAGAGCTGTCAGATTGGGCATTTCATTCAATAAATTCATCACATAATCCGGATCCTATTATCGATATTATATATATATCCCAAAATGAGGCAGAAAGGTTTTTATTGGAATCAGGTTTTATTAATCTAACAAATTGTATCAACAAAATTAAGGCACTAAAAATGAGTCAAATTTCATTCAGCTTTTTTGAAAAAATTGTAAAGAACAACAAAATTTTGAAACAAAAATTAGATTTGAAATAAGAAATTGCTCCTAAATGCATTTAATAACGTTTGGGATTGTTTTTCAAGTTTGGTTTGTTAAAAGAAAGTACGATTGTTTTCAAGTTTGGGTTTGTTTCATGATTATTGTTAAAAGAAAGTAAGATTGTTATTCACGTAAGTTTAAATGAAGTTATTACTTTATTGTTAAAAGAAAGTAAGATTGTTGTTCAAGAAAGTAAGAATGTTATTCACGTAAGTTTTGTACCATGTTTGTTCACGATTGGAATTCTGTTTTAAATGTTTAGAGATAATGTTAGTTATCTCGACATTTTCTGTAATCTCTAAGAAGAAGGGTCCTGCTAAAGGATTCGAAATATTGAGAGTAAAAGGATATTATTAAGGAAGAATAGGTTTTTTTTGTGATTTATTTGTATTTCAAATGATGTTTATTTTGTATTTTGTTTCTGTTTTCCTTTGAAGGAACTGCATTCTTCTTTTGTCGTTTTAAACTCTGTAATTTAATACTTATCCCTATTATCTAAATTTTAACTTTAATTTTAACTTTAGTCTAATGTCCTAAAGGCATTTGGTAGTATTTTGGTAGCTCCTTAAAACTGATTTTTTTTTAATAATTTAACTCCCCCCCCCTTCACTTTAATTCTCCCCATAGCATTAATAGCATTTTTTTCCCGGTCGCTATAATCTTTTCACCTTTGTGCTTACTTCGGAAATGGAAATCTCAGAATCACATTCTGAAAATTTACTTCTAATATTTACTTAGAAAATGAATATGTCAGCAAGAGACATTTGTAATAATATATTCATGGGCACAAAAGAGATCGATTGAAATCATAATTGGGTATTTTATTAATAGCGAAATAGACTCTGCAGTAATGTAACAAGTGATTATAGATACTATGAACTTTGACTTTCTGCAGGTTGCAGGAAGACACTATTACAATCCTAGCTGGAATTTTTCGGACCAGATTTCCATTTCATGGAAGATAATACATATTGTAATGGGCTTAGATTACTGGCTTGGCGTTATTTCAAGTGATATAGACCTTTCCAACAGCACACTAACATATAAAAGAAACACTAACATCTAAATATTAACAAGTTGGATATTAATAAGCTTATAATTTACGTTTTTACAATAAATTATATCTTGTTTAATTTTACAGAATTTATCATAGTCAAATTACATACAAGTTTCATTAAATTATGTATCATTTCATTGAAACATTTGCACTGTTTCTTAATTTCCAATCCAGAATACTTATATCGAACTCATAAATAGTTTATTTAGAATCTTACTAAATTATGTTGCCGATGTTACTGATCTAATATTAATACTAATAAATAAATATGGTGGTCTCGATAATCAACTGAAAGACTCTTGACTGAGGGTATACATCTATCAGGCTGGTTCAATTTCCAGTAGTTTTCGGAATTTTTATATACAAAATTTTCATTGAGACTTATTTCAGATTTAAACACAACCCACTGAAGAATGGATACTGGGTTTGATTCACGATTATAAAAAGTCAGTGGGCATAGCTGACCACAAGACCTCAACCATAAATCTGGCTTTCTGAGGGTTATTTCAGCCTTTAGTGGGATACGGTAACTTTTAACTTTAATTTATAATTAATTTATAACAGTTGCGACCCATGAAATACTCACGGAAGTAAAACAAATTTCACATTTTTGAAACACACAAGATTGCGAGAGATATTCTAAGCAAATTTTTTTAGAAGGCATGACTTCCACAACAGCCCGTATCTAATTTGAAAATCGAATTATTTGTTAAAATAATATTACAATATTGTTAAAATAAAATAAAAATTAAAAAATTGATTTATTACATTCGTAGTAGACAGTGCTGCGATTTCTCATTATGAAACATAATAGCAACCTGCTGCCCTAAAGAATAGGCTCGTCTAAATTGAGGCAATATTAACGGAAGTAAAACAAATGCCATATTTTTGAAATCTCAATACGCTGATAACAATTGTATAACGGCGATCCGTCGAGGTGAAGTGGGGAAAATAGTAAAGACGCCATCTTTAAACTTGGGCGTGAGTCATGCCGGACGTGTTCCACCGCTTCACTCTGATTGGTTATTTCAAATTACAAATTTACAAATTTACAAAGATCCGTAAAACTTTTGTCGATTAATAGAATGATTTTAACTATATACTTTTCGCCATTTGCTTTATTAGTTTAGACTGAAGAAGAATGGAAAAAAAAACCTGTTGGTAACTAGAACTTGATTTATTTCCACATGGAACCTTTATAAAACTTTATTTATTTATAATTATAAATACAATTTATAATTATAATTATAAATTATAAATACATGAGATAATGTTGTGTTGTGTTAAAACAATAATGTTTCATTAAAGAAATGAATTCACAGAAAGATTATTTTATAAAAATAAACAGTAGACTAAGTAATAACGATTAATTAAGATTTCGTTAAGAAATTATTTATTTACTAAACTTGAGTACCGATAGCACCGACTTAAGAAAGATTTTCGTTACTACAGCTTGATTGTAAGTAGAAAATAATAAAAAAAAAGAAAAATTGTGCATATACAAAACACACAAAAACAATATAAACAACTAATTATTAACTTTATTTTGAATAAATAGGTATAATGAATAAATAGGTATAACGCCTTGCATACCTTTATCGCCACCTATCTAATTCTTCATAAATATAAGAGATGGCGGTACTGCACTCAAGTAGTTTGCATTGACATGCCATCTAGTGTTGAAGTGAGTTACTAGCAGACCGCCAACATTTTCGAGTGAAATTTATATTTCCACCTTTTCGTGTCGAGGACTGGTTCTGAAAAGCTGCTACTATACGAAATTAAGATAAAATATAGATTTTTAATGTACAGCAAAGATTAACTATATAAAACTATATATTTTCTTGATTCTTGAAGATTCTTATATTTAGATAAGCTAACTTTTATTTTTAAAATTTGGAAATTGCAGCCAAACAAGTGTATCACGTGATCTATGTGCGCAGTAGCGCTTTAATGCCATGGTGGTGTTAATGGTCAACATATACGATTTTAGGTTACGAACGACATTTATAAGTTACTAATATGTTTCATGAAAATATAGATTTTTATCTTATTTATTATTTTGCTTTTATAATCGGAAAATGCCGAAATTAATTAATTTTTACATTTCCTCTTTTGTTTTAGCTACAGATTAGAATGACTGCGTTAATTCCAAGTGATTTTTTATTATTTTTTACAGAAAGTGAAATTTAGTTGCTTTTTACTGTAATTTTGTACAAATAATGTTTACAATAATGGAAAAATTCTTAATTTCAAATAAGTTAAGTAACTAGAAAGTAGGTGGCGTTAATTGGACCAGGTGATCCTAATAACGCAAGTTTGCGTGTTTTTATTTGAGTTCTCATACTTCTCCAGTAAAAGTTATCATATGTTTCATTATGATATGCTTCAAACAGAAGATTAAACTTTCTTGGTCGTAATTTTCCTGTTTCGATACACCTTATTTCCAGACTTACAGTAATTTAAATGTTAAGGTGGCGTTACTTAGGCAGGGTACTTTATTATGCATGTATATGTAAAGTAAATTGAGTCAATTTTTTCAAATGTCTGGTTACATTTCTTTTTACTCTTTGATATTTTTGAAAATTTAGTCCTAAGTGAGATAAATCTGTATGTTTCTAATCTATTTAGAAAGAAATGTTTGTGCCATTACACAGGCTTAAAAAGGAGATTAATAAATTTTTTTAAAAAAGTATAGTGAATTTTAAAATTTTTAGAGTGCTGAATCCAAAAAATTACATGAGGAAGTTTTTGTAACTTACGTTTTCATGTTTAGCTAAATATTGCCAGCTGAAATTAACAGTGAAAAGTAATGAAATAAAACATGTTTTAAAGCAGATAATAGTTATATTTATTCCAAATAGTATTAAAATGTAACTTTTTTGGGTCCTATAGCCAAGTGGTAATGCGTTTGACTGTGGGCTGTAAAAGCAGAGTTCAATGCCCGATAGAAATCGGTGATTTTTCAAGCTTAATTTTCATTCCAGATAGGTCATCGAGTCCATCCCGTCCTCTGTAGAATGAGAATAGTTTTTCTTTTCCAACGGTGTGGCCGGGCACTGATCAATCACCCGACCTCATCTCAGTCCGGGAACACATAGACGAAATGAATCTTACTTCCAGAGCCACAAATGGGTCATTTGTGGTTTCCATGGGCTGTATCTGCCTACACATCTCTACCTTAGTCAGAGGCTGTAGAGTATTTTTTCTTTTGTCTGTGAAGCCTCTACTGGTTGCTTCTTATCTTGTAGATACATCTTCATTTTCACAAGTAGATAGAAGATATGTTTTTTATTCATGGAATAAAAAAATAACACAAAAGTAAAAATAGCAGTGATTTTGTTTTGGCTCCGTCCAAATTATTGGGAAATATAATATGAAAGCTTTCATTTTTGCACCTCAGATCCTACAAACAAGATAAATCGTAGGCTCCACATAAACAAACTTTCTGTGGAACCTACAATTTCTCTTGATCTCCTGGCTTCACTCCAAGTGGGCATGATAGGTAATAAAAGTCGCAGAAATTTGCTTCAAATTCGCTTCAAATTTAATAAAAGTTTACTGGAAAGATTAGATAACCATGGCTAGGCATTTTTGTTAATACAAAACATTACACTCTCAAAATTAGTGAGGTTTGAAAAAGCATCACTCACTATTGCCCCAGACTCCTAAGAAGGGCAGTCAGAAAGTAATGTCTCATATTTTTTATCTCAGTATTATATGTAGTTAAGTAAAAAATGAGTTTGGTGCTATTCTTCAAACCTTCTTGTAAATTCCTGGATAGTAATAGCTTTTTCAGAGAACAGATGGTACTGTACTTATTGAGAAAATGTCTGACAATGGCTTGCAGATAAACCAAGGAGTTGTAATTGAATTACTCAATGCAGAAGGTGAACTTCCATCCAGAAACGCTTGAAGAATGTTTATTGGAATGCAAATACGGATGTGAGCAATGTTCGATGTTGGGTTCGGCGTTGAGACGAAACTGAAGCAGAAGAATCGTCACTGATTTATGCACAGAGAAAACGTTGTCCTCACAAAGCACTGACTCAACACAGCATCCGACGAGTCGATAACATGATTCGATGTGACCAAAGATAACAATAGATGAATTATGTGGTAAGGGCATAGTAAGGGCACTATGATGCTCATTATTGAAAAGTTGGTTATTCACAGTTTTGTGCACGGTGGGTGCCCAGAATTTTGTGACAAAGTCATAAATATACGAGAAAAACCATGCGAGAAAATATTATATATATTGGGAGGGAAGGAAGTTTTAGGAATTATTGTGGCAGGTGATGAGACCTCGGTCCATTTCTTCGAGGTTCAATCGAAGAAACAGTCGATGGAATGGCATCACAAATTATCGCCAAAAACAAAATTCAAAAGTGCACTGTCTGCAAAGAAAATTAAGGCCTCCATCTTTTTGGACGCGAATGGTGTCATTATTATCTACTTCTTGGAGCAAGGCACCACAATAAATTCAGATCTATACATCACAACATTGAAGAAGTTTACAGCTCGTCTTTAATGGCTTCATTCTTCAAATAAACAGTCAGATATTCGTCTTTTGCACGATAATGTCTGACCACACATCAGCGTGTGCACCACTGAAAAAAATTCCAAAATATGCAAGGACAGTCTTGCCATATCCACGATCCAGTCCTGATCTCGCACCTTGGACCTTCCATTTAATTGGACCATTATAAGAAGGTCTTCACAGGCATCATTTTGAAAATAACGAGTCTGAAAAACGAAGTGCGCCAGTGACTGAGGAATAATGCAACAATTTCTATCGTGTTGGGATACATACCCTTATGCAAATGTGGAGAAAAGGTGGACTCTTCAAGGACAGAAATTGTATTGAGAAGTGATAGATAAATAAATAAAGATATGACTAGATTCTGTGTAAATTTCATTTGTTTTTCTTGGAAAAATTACTGGAAATAAAAAAATAGTAGCCGTAAACACTTTCAGATTGTTGCTCGTAATTCTAGACTGTTGGCCGTATATTTTAATTCATAGAAAAAACTCTGTAGGCACTTATATTTTGTGATAAAAACGCGTAAATTTGAGTAATAAAAATACTCAAATTATTACTACACAATAAAAGGGAAATTAATGTTAAAACTAGTAATAAACAAATTACTAGTAAAATTATTACTTTACTTTCCAAATCCTTGAAATATTCCCCCAAACAGTTGAAATAAATCTCTACTGTGATTTTGTAACCTATTAATACATGTATAATGAAAAAAAATATATAAAAATGGTATCCAGATCACAAAAGATAAAAAATTGAAGACATTACTATATGCTGACGATCAAGTTTTGATAGCAAATTCAGAAGATGAACTTCAAATTGGAGCAAATCATTTAAATACTATCTCAAAAAATTATAAAATGAAAATTTCGGAATGAAAAACAAAATCCATGGCAATGTGTGGAAAACAAATACAAAGAGTGAAAATTGTAATTAATGGAAAAATAATAGAACAAGTATCAGAGTTTAAATATTTAGGAAACATAATTTCATGTTATAACGATGAGGCAAACCTGATATCAAACTTACAGACATACAACAGAATGAATGGAATAATTAGAAGAAGATTTGGAAAACAAATGACGAAAGAAACACTACTAAGATTACATAATATTACAGCCAAAGCAGCAATTAAATATGGGAGTGAAACCTGGATACTAAAACAAAGAAACAAAGAAAGATTGGAAACTGCACAAATGAAATTTCTGAGACCTTTATTAGGATTTACACGTCTCGACAAAAAGAAAAGTTATGATATTCGAGCCCAACTTAAAACTCCAAGTTTAATTCAAGAAATTCAAAATTACCAAAAAAATTGGCTTAACCATGTGAAAAGGCTATCTAACGACAAGATCCCAAATTTGATTTTGAAATATCAGCCCAAAGGAAAAAGAGACAGAGGACGACAAAAACTACGATGGAAAGACCAAAATCATCTTCAGAGCTAGGAACAGACAATCATTGTCTATACCTAAGATGTTCAAGACAAGACAAGACAAGACATGAAAAAAAACAATTTCGTAAAAAAGACTATGTTTTTAACTTTTTAATATGATTTTTGATTTCAGCACCAAAATACAATTAAAAGTATTCGGAAAGTTCTTATATTATAGATCTGAATTATTTTGCAGCAGTCACAACATGGAAACAAATTTTTTATGATTATCAATCACAATTAGTTGAATAAAGACACCTTCAAACATCAAGAACTAAATAGGATGTAGTTAGATTATATTCTATGCATCAATATCAACATAGCACCAAATTTAGTAATAGTAATAAATATTTAAGCCCTCCAGGTCCATTGAAAAGAAAGAAAAACCCTCAACATGATCCAACTTACGAATATTTTCTACGAAGAAAAGGCTATTTATTACACGGAATGAAGAAACAAAATTTAAAACATTTATGGCCAAGTGCACCAAACTTGAATTAACTTTGATGGTTGCATTGTGGACGTAGCTAAAATTAGTTGGGGGTGCTGCTCCAGAAAAATATTAGCCTTTGTTTTAAAATTGTCAAATGAAACAATCATTTATAAAAAGAAATTTATCAAGTTTCTGAACACATTTAATTTAATTAAATTCCCGGTCGGTTGGCTAGCTTTCCACTACACCTCCCTTTTTCCCGTCCAATCTCCTCACTCCTCCCTTACCTATCTCTGCCTTTCATCCCGTGATAATTGCTTGCTTGGGAATGCATTAGATGGGCGTGCGCCTAAAGATAACACGGGACAATATGTTGCTCAAACATTGTTTCGAAAAACGCAATCCGCAGATTTCATACATGTTTATAATTGCAGAATATAAAAATTTGGCGTCAGAAAGGGCAGTAATACAGTCCTCCCCAAATCGGTCTATTTTGGATGGCATTATAAGTAACAACCTATTACTAATTGTGAAGAAAGAATTTAATTAAGAACATTGAAATAATTATCTCCAACTTCTGTTTATACAAATGGCACAAGGAAGGTGGGAGAATAAATCGTAATATTTATTGTAAGTGAGAAATCGCCGAAAGAATTGGCGAAGCCCAACAATTAAGAAATATCAAGAGCCATGCATTACGAGTTCGTGCCATGCATCTCGAGCTGATTGTTGGCTACGTTAGATCGGATAGTGTTGTTTGGCTGGCGATGTTCTGTCTGCTGCCTGCTGCTATGGAAGAAGGAAGAAAAAACCAGATGGACGTTTTGCGATCAACGGAACATTCAGTGAGTATGATTTTATAATTACAGTCACCCTCTGCTAATGGACAAAGAAACACTTTGACTGCAAACTATGCCGTTCATGGTATCGGGGTTTTTTTTTCCGAGTTGCGCAGTAGATTGCTTCCGGACTATTTTCAGGAATCGGAACCGGAAGTTGATGTCTGATCTTCCAAATTAATAAGAAAACAAATGTAAGCAAATACAGAAAAGAAATGTTTTGGTGCAAGGAGCTATAAATACTAAGTCCCGAAAACAATCCTCAATATTACCGGAAAGCCACTTGTTGCTGTTGTGAGCCATAACCATTAAATTAATAAAAATTCATGCATATTTACGAAAAGGTCAGTTGTTGGGGAAAGTTGCCGTAATCATTAAGCGTTTAAAAAAAACCTGAATATGTACGAGAAGCGCGTGCTTGCTAAAAGGGCGCAATCTCAACATTACACATAAATATCTCCGGTAATTATGAATGAAATGTCACCTGTGGAATTACGGCTAATTGAATTGTTTTTGGACGAAAACGATTCGTTAATACATCGTAGGAATAAAAGTGATGAAAAACCTCGGGTTTGTTTTGTAGTTTTTAAGAAAATTTGACTTTAAAGCGGGACTCTTTTGCGGAAGCACACGTATAAAACAATGAACATGGCGATCTAATTTTTGGTTAAACATTACTTTCCGGCACTGGTTTGTGTGATGAAAATGGCGGGGTTATTTATCAATACATACATCCTGCAGCTAAGTAAACCTAACTTGGCTAACCTAAACCAAATTTGAAGGGTTATATCCTGCAGCTAAGCCAACCTAACTTGGC